>QANY01013727.1:889848-1030937 GCA_003255025.1 Datisca glomerata | reverse complement strand
AGAGGGAGAGAGGGACTAGAGATAGTCGTCGCTCTATAAAACAAGAAGACAAAAATGACAAAGTAAACCTAAAATTAGGTTAAGATTGATTATATAGTGTGACATTTTCGTAAATAAAATTAACTTTGAGATGAATAGTAAATTTTTTACACCATAAAACAATGACCGGTTTTTTTTCCACTATCATAATAAGAAGTTATATTGACAGCCCAAAAATTAGTGTCATAGTAGAGAACACTTTTTTGAGAGCTAATTTTTGAGCTATCATTTTACCCGAATTACCCCACCCTACACTATTTTCCTTTGGCAGATTTTAGAGAGCTGTCATTGTATCAAAGATGTGGCTGCCATCTAAAGCTAAAATTGTAATAGTGATCCCAACAGCGTTTCGCCCTTCTGTTATGCCTTCATCAGCTCCAGTAGACCTAGGTTTTCGCGTTAGGTGGTGGTGGTGCTCCAGGTGAAGCAATTTGTGGCTTAGTCTCATATCTGGTCCTCACACCTACGGTGCTGAGCTTATTGATTCCATGCTTGATGCAGTTCAAAAAGAGGCAGAAATTTATGATTGCCTACAAGGTATTTTTTAAAATTCCTGTGCCGAAGTTTAGATTGCCTTATGTGATTGTGTAATTTTTATGATGTGGTTTTGAGTTGCAGGTTTTCAAGTTTGTCATTCGCTCTGGGGAGCATCCTGATCTTGGATGGGTACGCTTTTAATTTTTTGTTTGTGTCTTGTTTTCTTTGTTTTTTATGTTTTGCTTTGAATTTTGGGCTTTGCTTTGTTTTTGTATGTTTTGCTTTGATTTTTGTGTATGTAAATCTATTTTTAATTTTATATTACTAGGTATATACTGACATATGTTGTGTTATGTGTTTTTTATGTTTGGTTTGCATGAATTTAGATCGATTGACCAAATTCGATAATTTTATATCCTTTAGAAAAGTAGTGGCTACATGCCTTTTATTTCAAGTTGCATGGAATAAAAAAGTGAATGATATAGTATGTTGAATGCATTTCAATTGGTTTGAGCCTGGATGTCTGTGATGTTAGCTGCCTCAATAAGTTGAAAGAAAGGATTTTAATTCCATATACATTGTTAAAACAGAGATAATGAAGACTGGCTTATAGTGTTGCTAGAAGATATAGTTTCCTACCTGATATTTATGTTTCATATTATGTTTCTATTGAAGTACTCATTACCGTTGAACTAATGAGGCCACCCTTATATGATTTCAAGCTTGGGAACCAACTTTATACACATAATCTTTCCATTTAGTATTGTCTCATTTATTCAGTTACAGTTCTTTTTTATTAACCTTGAATCTTGGATTTATCCTCCTTGTGGCTGTATTTTTCCCTCATGTAGTGTTTACTCTATATTGTGGGTGATTAGATGTATTCAAGGTACCTACCCTTGTGGTGATATTTGTTCTAATCAATGGGTAATTAGCTACCATCTGGAAGCTTTAGATGCTTATAATTGATATAGATGTTGCCAACGTTGCAGAACAACCAAAGCTCATGAGTGCCTCTTTAGTAAAGCCTTGTAAAACTTGCTAAGTGCCTCTTTGTTCATTGCTTTACCTGTCAATTTTGATGTACCATATGTGTTTATGAAAATAAAAGTTACTATCGAAGAAACTTACTTGTTTTGAAACACTGTAAATGCTTTTACCACTTATGTGTTAAGTAGTTTGCTTGTGTAAGTATATAGTTTAGGTTATATCATTAACTTGATATACCTTTTAGGGTTAGTTGATTAATTGGGGAAAGAAATCAAGAAACTAAAGAGAACACTTAGGGGGTGTTTGGTATGGGGTGATATTAGACGATTTGCCTAGAAATTTGGGTGATATTAATATTTCGTTGTTTTGTTTGGTTTTTTTGGAGTGTTTGAACATTACCAGAATGGAAAGATACCCTACATTGAGGGTATCTTGATACCCCTCTAAATCGATGGGTATATCCATTCCGGGCAACGGAGTCCTCTTCTCTTCTGCGTTCTGCCCTTCTCCCTCTTCCTCGCACTCACGAGATCCAACGACCTATGGTAATCTCTCTCTCTCTCTCTCTCTCTCTCTGTCTCTCTCTCTCTGCGCGAGTGAAGATGCAGCTCGAGATAGGCCTTTGTGTTTCTCTCTACAAAATTGCAAACCCAGGCTAAAAACTCGAAGTGAGTTTTTACAGAGTTTCATGAGAAGCGAGAGAAACACGAAGTTGATTAAAGCTTCGTGACAAGTGATTTTTTTGGCCTGTAGAAGTGAGAGAAAAATGAAACTCTCTTGAAATCTTGGCTTAGGTTCTTGCAATGTGTAATCAATCGAGTATTTTGCTAAGGCTCATCTCTGCTTTTTTCTATTTAGACATAGTTGATTAGGGCTCTGTTGAAATCTGTTTATCTCTGTAGTTGATCGAGTATTTTGCTAATTAAGAGCTCTTCTTCTCCTCTCTGCTTTTTTCTACTTAGACATAGTTAATTTATGATATCAGAATTGATTTCCAATAGATCTAGAGCTACAACTGGGTGGCTTTTCCATGTGTCTCTTACTTCCATGGATGACATCCTTGAGATTTATTATAGACCTTGAACAACCTGACCTTCCTGCTGAACACCATAATCTTCTAGCTTTTTTATCAAGATTGTTCCCAAATGCTTTCTTGATTTTTGCTCATGAACATTTGATGGCTCTGATTTGCACTGTGGTGATTTCTGTAATGACAGCCACATTGTTGGCATTCTCCCCTGTTTTTCCTTTGTTTTCGTTCTTTAAGCTTCAAATCCTTCACTTAACTTGTTGATCAATTTTCACATCTTCAAGAACATACTTTTCTTTCTCACATTAAATGCTGAAAATGAATGAAGCTAGAAAATGAAAAGAAAGAAAAGAAAAAAAAATACCCTTTTCTTTGTACTATTTTTGTATTCCCTCATTGCATTTATCTTGAGTTTTAACTTAATATATCATGATGACTGGTTTTTTAATTTCTCTGTTATATATGTAGACATAAGGTATAGCTCCGTGTTGTCTTCTGATCCTTACTAGAGAGCTCAAGCTAGCTTCTGGGCTGATTTTGTTGACAAGAAGTTATAGCTCTTTTTTTATTCTCTCACTGCTTTCATTTCTATTTTAGGTTTCAATATTACATTGATTTCATGGCTTCTGGCATTGTGTGGCTCTTTAACTTCTTTAAGTTTGTTGCTATGGGTAAACCTGATTCAAGTACCTATCTTTGATATACTATATTTTGCAGATATGACTTGCCTTCCTTTGGCTACCAAAAGATGAATTATGTGTATTTTAGTTTACTACTTGAAGATGTTAAAACAGTCGACAATTTTATTTCTGATTATGATAGTCACAATCATTTCTAGGAGAAAGAAATGTATAATTGGGTGGGATGGTATATCATTTGATAGGCACTGTATCAGGATACAAAATTTACATAATATGATATTTACAAATGACTTAGCATGTTTTGAAAGCACGCGAATGGACAGAAGAACATTTACCATTTTATGTCAACTTCTTAAGACAGTTGGTCAATTAAGGGGAACTAGAAATATGGATGTAGAAGAAATGGTTGTTATCTTCTTACATATAATTGCACATGATGTGAAGAATTGAATTGTTAGATGATATTTTGCACGTTCTGGCGAAACAATGAGGAGGCATTTTACATAAGTTTTGAACTCAGTGTTACGTCTACATGATGTGCTATTGAAAAAACTAGTACCAATCCTTGAAAACTCTACATATAGAAGATGGAAGTCGTTCAAGGTATCAAATATGCACTTCAAATTAGGTTCCTTGTTATATATTAAACTATAAGGTTTGTAACATTTAGAATTTTATTAATCCACAACTGTTTAGGAGCTTTAGATGGAACCTACATTAAGGTCAATGTACGTGCTTTTGATAGACCTCGGTATCGTACAAGAAAGAATGAAATTCTAACTAATTTCTTGGGAGTTTGAGCTCAAGATTTATAATTTATTTATGTCTTACCTGGATGGGAGGGTTCAACAGCAAACTCTAGAGTTCTTCATGATGCTTTATCTAAAACAGATGGGTTTAAGGTACCCTAAGGTAATTGTTAACATCAGTAAGAGATTGACCATTTTTATTTTCTTAATTGTGTATGACCCTAATCAGCTGTCTCGATAATAAGATATTACTACTTATGTGATGCTGGATATACCAACGGTGAAGGATTCTTGGCATCATACAGAGGGCAACGATATCATTTGAATGATTGGAGGGAAGGACACCAACCAACTACTCCTGAAGAATACTTCATCATGAGGCATTCCTAGGCAAGAAATGTTATTGAAAGAGCTTTTGGGTTTTTAAAGGGTCGTTGGGCAATACTTAGAGGGAAATCTTATTACCCTATTAAAATTCAATGTAGGACCATCACGGCATGTTACCTTTTTCATAATTTAATTTTACGTTAAATGTCTACGGATCCTTTTGAGTTACAAAATGACTATGTTGATGAACAATTTGTTGAGAGCCAACATATAACCTACGTGGAACCATCAAATAATTGGACTACTTGGAGGGACAACTTGGCAAAAGAGACGTTTGAGGAGTGGACCAATGAAAGGAATTGATATTTCACTAGAAATTAAGTCATTAGGTTGCTTGTTTGTGTTTAAATTCACTTATGTTTGTACTTCATGTTTTGGACTTGTAAGAGTTTTATTTGAAAATCGTTCTATTTTGTAATATTAAAATGAGCAGTTCTTCATTATGATGTGTACAGTTTGAGTATTTATGTTCATTTTATACAATTGAATTATAAATGAGTTTTAAGCTATTGCGATGGACACCTATATATGTAGGAATGGATCAAAATGAACATGCAAAAGTTACTGGGAAGAAGAAATATCAATGGACCCAATATGAGGATACAAAATTGGTGGAGTGCTTAGTGAAGTTAGTAGAAGTTAGGACTTGGCGAGCTGATAATGGAATGTTCAAAGCTGGTTTCCTGCAACAACTTGAGAAGTGGATGGAAGAAAGAATCCCTGGGTGTGGCCATCGAGCTCAACCACATATTGAATCATGATTCAAATTGTTTAAGAAGCAATATACTGCTATAGCAGAGATGCTAGGACCAAACTGTAGCGGTTTAGGATGGGATGACGCTGCAAAGTGTGTGTTCACTGCTGAAGATGTATTTGATGATTGGGTTAAGGTATGAGTTCTTTACTTATTTTATGAACCATTCAAAATGTGATAATATTTTAGTACTTTTAATCTTGATTATTGAGCTGAAAATTATGGGTGTTTTTCTTATAAGAATTATGATCTTATATTGTAAATTTTTTATCACGTTAATACACTTGGAGCGATATTTGTTCAATTATATGTACAATATTTGATGAAAACACAACGTATCATAATATAATGGTTTGGTCGAAAAACTATTAAGTATATACGAAAAAAAATTATGTGTAAAATCTACATTTTTGTTATTACTTATGGATGTAAACTTATTATAAATTAAGTAATTATTATTCATAAGCATTTTTTAGTCCAAGGGTAAAATTGAAAATTAGCAATACTGCCTAAAACGTTCTCCTGCTTATTCTAGCAAAACAAACAAAGTAAACTAACACCATCACCATTATTAACAAACAAAGTAATCTTAACTTTCCATGCATATACATTCCTACAATTACATTCCACCAATCTTATTCCGGAAATCATTTACTCACAATCTTATACCAAACGACCCCTTAGGGTTACTTGATTAATTAGCAGAGTTGGATGGTAATTTGCTTTGAATATTTTTGAGAAATTTTGTAAATATGATTAATTTTGGGTAACGTTCTCAATGTTTAATTAGGTGAGGCATGGATATGTGCAGTTGGATGAAGGAGAAGTATGTAGTTTTTTCTTTCTTATATGTTATAATTTGTGCTAAATAGAGTTTGGACCCCTTAAGACTGGAAATAATACTTAATTATCCTCTTGATTGGGTCTTGGTTTAGACTGCTAGCTAAAAAATGAGAGCTTGTAGAAATGGAAGAACCTCTACGAAGAGTACATATCAGAGATGAGAAACCATTGCAACTTGATCTCGAGGGTAAAAATGATGCAGTTGAAGCAGTCATTTAAAATCACCTTCGTCATCATTTCTCAACAAAACAGTCTATAAACATTGTGAAAGGAATTTCATGTATACATGAAGTGTGTTTTTAGAGTGTTTAGAAGGGATTTATAACAACAAAAATATTTTTAATATATATTCATACTAATGAATGAGATGTTTTTTTAAAGAAGAAATTGAATTACTTTTTCTTATATGCTGATAAGTTTTTTATTTCATAAATATTTACATATGCGGTTTGTAATTGAAATGACTAAGTACGTTAAATTTGCTAAGTATATAAAAATGTATATTGTGTCAAATGACTATTTTTATGAAAATGACTAAGCGTATGAAAATGGTTAAGCGTGTGAAAATGACTAAGCATAAAAATGATTAAGCGTGTCAAAATGACTAACTGTATGAAAATGGCTAATTGTGTGAAATTGGCAAGTATGTGTATGGAAATTGACAAGCGTGTGAAAATGATCAAGCGTGTGAAAATGACTAAATGTATAAAAATAGTTAAGTGTATCAAAACACTTCTGTGAAAATGGTAAAGTAGAGAAAATTCTTTAGTGCATGAATATATGACTAAGTGACAAAACAAGTACATAAAAATGACAAAGGGTGAGAAAATTACTAAGTGAATGAAATTCGCGAAGTATGTGAAGAATGTCTTAGTGCATGAAAATATGGTTAAGCATGTAAAATTGACTTAGTGTGTAAAAATGGCCAAGTGTAGCAAAACAACTACATGAAAATGACAAGCATATGAAAATGTGTGAAAATGACCAAGTGTGTGAATATATAATTTATTGACTATGATCAAGTATGCGAAAATGTCTAAAGTATGAAATGGCCAAATGTGTAAAAACGACTAAGTGTGTGAAAATGACTAAGTGTAATAAAGTTCTTAAGTGTGTGAAATTGGCAAAGTTGAAAAAATTACTAATTATGTGAAAATGACACTTAGCAATTGGAGCCATTAAACTAGCGGCTGGCAATAAAGAAATGACCAAGTGTGTTAAATGATTAAGTTGTAAAAAGGGCTAAGTTGTGAAAATAACTAAGATATGAAAATGACCAAATATGTTAAAATGGTTAAAGATATGAAAATGGTTAAATGTGCAAGAAATAACCAAGTGCGTGAAAATGGTTAAGTGAAAAAATAAGAAAATTTATGAAAATGGCTAAGTGTTTAAAAATGATTAAGTTTATGAAAATGGTTAAGTGTGTGAAAATGTCCAAGTGTGTAAATATAGCTAAGTGTGTGTGAAAATTGTTAAGAGTTAAACGCCACAATGGGGACCTAAACAACATCACTAAGAGTTAATCGCCTACCATGAGTGGTGTTTGGGGCCCGTTGTTCGCGTTCGGGCCCAAAACGTTACAAATACATGGTCTAACTTCCAGAAGGTGTAACTTTTGACTCGGGTGGAACCACGTGGGCCGTAAGATATCAAATCAAAGATTATTTAGAGATCTAAATGTGAGACTGAGTATACTTGTCGCAACCTAGTTTTGGGTCCAAAAATACTGTTTTAGAATTTTCGGAGGCCTAGAACCTGTTTCAGTCTTAATTTTGTGATTTTTCGTAATTTCAATCTCTTTTACATGGGACTAATGGTAAAACATCACGACCTATAATTATGTTACCGACCATCATAACATCACGACCTATAATTATATATGGTGAAACTCGTCTCGATCGATACGTTTCACAAAAGCACAACAACATTATCAATGACAACTTTTAACGAGTTTACTAATAAGTGGTCAATTCTATCGGAATCCTTAATTAATCCAATCTAATTTCACATAATAAGTGAGTATCTTGAATGTTTGCATTGAAATAGAGTTTTTCTATTTTTATCAATGATTTTCCTGGTGTACGGTAAATAATTATAAAAATATCAATTTTACGGATGATTGTGAAGAATGGTGATTAGAGCCATATAAATGGTGATTAGGTTCAAAAAATGGCGATTGAGAGAGAGACTGGCGATCGCCTATTTATACATGGCGTTTAGGAATGAAACATGTGATTGGAGGCATAAAACTAACGCTTGGATTTGACAATACGATTAGCACTCTCAGGATGTCGTTTAGGGGCAAAAGATAGGCGATTCGCCTATTAGGTATGGCGATTAGATTTTACGTATTTGGTGAAGCCCTCTAAAAATTATTATTTTGTACGTATATGGTCAACTCCACTACATAATTGGTGAATCCTAGTATGTAATTGGTGAACCCCACTACGTATTTGGTGAACCCCTTTAAGAATTATTAATTTATACGTAATTGGTGAACCCCAGTGTGGAATTGGTGAACTCTAATATGTAATTGGTGAACCCCAGTATGTATTTGATGAACCCTTTCAAGAATTATTAACTTGTACGTATTTGGTGAACCCCCATTACGTAGTGGAGTACGAAGGGAATCTTGCGGGGTTCACCAAAATATTTCAGGTACAAAATTAATAATTCTTGGAGGGGTTCACCAAAATATTTCATGTACAAAATTCATAATTCTTGGAGGGGTTCACCAAAATATTTCACGTACAAAATTAATAATTCTTGGAGGGGTTCACCAAAATATTCCATGTATAAAATTAATAGTTCTTAGAGGTGCTCTCCAAAATATTTCGCGTACAAAATTAATAATTCTTGGAGGGGTTCACTAAAATACTCCACATACAACAAATATTCTAAAATATTCCACATACAAAATTAATAATTCTTGGAGGGGTTCACCAAAATATTTCACGTACAAAATTAATAATTCTTGGAGGGGTTCACCAAAATATTTCACATACAAAATTAATAATTCTTGGAGGTGTTCTCCAAAAATTAAAAATTAATTTTCTTCGAGGTGTTCTTCTAAAATGTAGTGGGGAAATATTATTCTACTTGATACTTGTTGTAAACTAGCAACAACATAATCAAGAATATATTCTTAAGCATTTATGAATAAGTGTGCAATTGTTTTAACAATTCATTACTAAATTTCAATCTAATTTAAATATAAGAGAAGAAACTTAATGTTCACATAAAAAATCAAGAATCTTCACAACTTTGTTTGCGATTCATCTAGTATACTCTGATCAATTTTAAAAAATCAAATTTGTTGAAAGATTGTCATAAAAAGGTCTTAAAACCATTGTATTGATACAAAACCGCCGAAAAAACAACAATACCACCAAACAATGAAAAAAATCGCAAGGAATCACCTGTATTGGGCCTAAAACTGTCAGTATTGGATGAAAAACCGTCGGTATAGGATAGAGAAACCACATGGATAGATTGATGAACCCCAGTACGTAATTGGTGAACCCTAGTACATAATTGGTGAACCCAGTACATATTTGGTGAACCCCAGTATATATTTGGTGAACCCCTCTAAGAATTATTATTTTATACGTATTTAGTCATACCAACTACGTAATAGGTAAACCTCAGTACGTAATTGGTGAACCACACTACATAATTGGTGAACCCTAGTATGTAATTGGTGAACCATAGTACATATTTGGTGAACCCCTTCAAGAGTTATTAATTTGTACTTAATTGGTGAACCCAACTAAGTAATTGGTGAACGCCAGTACGAAATTGGTGAACTCCAGTATGTATTTGATGAACCCCTCCAAGAATTATTAATTTGTACGTATTTGGTGAACCCACAACAAATTTGGTGAACCCCATTACGTAATTGGTGAACCTCACTACGTATTTGGTGAATCCCTCCAAAAATTATTAATTTTTACATATTTGGTGAACCACACTATGTAATTGGTGAACCTCACTACATATTTGGTGAATCTCACTACGTATTTGGTGAACCACTCCCAAAATTATTAATTTGCACGTATTTGATGAACCTCAGTAAGTATTTTGTGAATCCCAGTACGTAAAAAGAAAAAGAAAAAAAAATATGTTACCTGCTGGGTTTTGTGTGTCCCAGATTATCATAATGTAATCTAAGGGCCACAATGGCCCAACATGGATGCCGGGAATTTCTTCCTGGCATCATAAAAGAATCTCTTTATCAGCATTGATTCAAAGCATTTACCTTATTCGTGATTGACTCTCCAGTCCACCTTTTAAAATGGTGGAAAAAAATCTACAACCTAAAATGATGTGGTCAATCGGAGAATGAGTCAATCGTCAAGCACAAAGCCATTGTTGTCCAACGCCATTCCATCATCGGGCACGAAGTCACAGTGGTCCATCACCGATTAAGGTGAATTGTCGAGCACGAAGCTTTGTCATCCATCTTAAGTTCATCGTCGAGCCAGAGTAATGGTGGTCCATCGATCATCATTGAGCACAAAGTTATCGTCGGTCCATCATCAAGCATGAAGTCATCAACAGTCCATCATCGAGCATGAAACCATCAAGCACAAAGCTAGAGTATCCCATCATGGACATAATGGTAAATTCTATCTAGGTAGTTGTTATGGGTATCTTCTCGACCACCAATGATACAACCACATGTGTCACGCCATATTATAAAGATCTCGTCGTCTGAAAAGGAGCAGAACCAACCTCGACTGATCAGCTTTGAGGAAGCTTGGGTTTCACAGTCCCGAGCATGGACAGGAAAATAAGTCCATGAAGAGGACTCAGATAGTATCAAGCATAGGGCCATCATTTCCCGCCGAAAGCAACACTCTAGGTAGCACTACTTTCTAAGAGTATCCTACCGGTCCAATCTCCATGACAGAATGATAGGATAGCCTCCGCCTGCTCACCTCATTGGCACATCGACACTTAACATCCGCCAGCTTTATGTCAAATGTCACATCCTTTCCCTCTAATAAACGCCAATCAAGACAGATATCTTTCCTGGAAAACTTCCCCAACACACTTTTGAAGGCTTCTTCGACACGCGTCCTCCTATACAAGGACTCATGTATAAATATATATAGGAATTAACATAAAAGGTATGCCTACTCTCCCCCTTACGAAAAATATGTAAAAAATATAGACCATTTACTGACTTAGACATGGGAGGCCCTTAGGTGGGGCAACCACCCCCCAGTTTCCGGTCTATAGGGTTCCTTGACTGTGTTTTGCAGACGTTGGGGTAAAGGGAAACTTTAGCTATGAGGAAAAGTACGTGTACTATTGGGAGGAGATAGCGTGCATAACGTTACTATCACAGACACCTTCGGTCAGAAGGATCAACACGTGTATTATTGAAGTTTTTGTCTGAAACAGTTGGCACCGTTTATGAGGATAATGACTATAAAACCATGTCGAAGCATTACAGGCCCTTCTCTTCTTGTAAGGAGAATATGGGTCCAAAGAGAAGAGGTAGACCAACCCGTCCCTCCGCCGGGGAAGGAACTTCCTACCTCTCTCAGGACTATCCAACAAATGAAGATGATGTGGTGGTTGTAACCTCTGAGATACCCAAGAGGAAAGGAAAGATGTGCCAGATCCTGTGCAAGTCACAAGGGTCTCTTACACGGGAATGATCCCTTCCATGGCTCAAGAGATCATCGATAAAGTTTCCACATCCTCCGGGAGCTCTGGGGGAAACTACCCGGGGAAAGGCGGGATGACCTCCCACTAGGGGCGATTGCCACTTCTCGAGGAAGTTTGAACTGAGACAAACTTGGGATGTGAATGGATAGACTCCTCTCTTATGAGGTTCTGGCTGGGGTCACCCCTGAAATACGAAGGGAAAATCCCTGAAGAACCTTTAGGGGCAATATGTGAGCAACTCCGAAGATACCAGGGGGTGGCCCACTGTTTGGGCTTATGGTTTCCCTTTTGCTGCCAGGAAAAAATCCCACAATGCAGTTGGATGAGTCGAGGATTAGTCCCAGCTAAAATATAGAGGTTTGCATCAGCCTTCCTCCATAGATGGAATGCAAGTCCCAGTCATATGGCCCTAGGGCCTACACCCCACACCGGGCAGAATGGAAGGACGAGGATTGTGACAAAATCAGAGCGTAAGCTCACATGTCACCCAATGACATGAAGCCTCGATGAGAGGGCGAGACAGATCACTAGCCCCCTTACACCAGCCTTCAATGAAGTCAGGAACTTCACGAGACCCCTACACGGACACGTTTCCCTTAGGCCCATAATAGAGGCGATAGGAACCACAAGGATAGAGGAGCATGTGGCCAGCACATTAACCAGGAGTAGCCCCTGAAAGGCATCTTAATGGGTCAGGAAGTTGGTTGTACTCCCACCATACCGCCAGGAAGAACGGTTCTAACAAGTCAACGCTCACCTCCAAGCAGAATGTGAAGTTAGAAGTGTCTTACCCCTAAGGCAAAGGTGAATTTCAGAGAGGGACACCTTGACGAATGATGGAATGCCAAAAACTCGGGAAACCAAAGTTTGGTTATCCTTGCCTCCCATCTCAAAATAGCAGACAACAAAGATCGTACTCATCGATGGCTTTTCAGATAAGAGGCCTCATTTTTCTTCTCACTTAGGAATAACTTCTGCTAATGTCTTATATATATATATATATATATATATATATATATATGAATCTAATCTTATGAAAAGTTAAAACATGTTATATTTTATGAAGACTCCCTAGTTGTTCTACAAGGCTCCAAGGACTAACTAGTCTACGACACGTGACGAAGAAAAAAAAGTGATGACTGGTAAAGCCGTTCTTTCCTACCAGTCGGGATTAAACATAAAGTGATGACTGGTAAAGGCACTCTAGCTGACCATTTAGGATTAAACAAAAAGATATGACTGATAAATGCGTTATAGCCAACCAGTCAGGATTAAATAAAAAGTGATCACTGGTAAAGACGTTTTGTAGACCCGACTTTTTTAGTTAGTATACTAGCTAGTTAACAGTCTTTTATTATTTCATAATTACTTTGGCTAATATTGCTCTAGTTTAAGTGGCTATAGTATAAACATTCTTATACGTCTATATATTATTGTTTTGTTGTTAACATAATGTTTATAGTAGCTGTAGAATTATATATTGATCATATTACATGTTTTATGTAAACACAAGATAAACTAAATTTTTATTTCAAATTGAAAACATTGTTTGTTTGTGCTAAATTTGAATTCCCAAACACACTTTACATAAAATAAGATAACACGAAAAAAATCAAATTTTAGATTTTATCCCTATCCAAATCTTCTCAAAAATCCCAATGGTGATAGTACAACATCTTTAGATTGAACTTACCCTTTTTCTCTACAAGAAAATCACGTTTTTAAGAAGTCATTTTATTAATATTTTATGCCTTTTGTTTAACATATATATNTATATATATATATATATTTATAAGCACACAAATAAAGAAATCATTAGGTGGAATTTAATTGAAGTTTATAGGATTAAACCCCACTTTGCACGTTCATTTTGTTTTTCTCTCTCCCACTTCCGTTGTAACTACTACTCCTCTTCTCCCTCAAGCAACAAACACGTCCCCCCCTCTCCATTTCCTTCCTTCTTCTCGCGAAGTCTCTACTCTAACTCCTTCCTCTCACTTTTGTCAATTCATCAAAGTTGATCTCTGGTAAATATTTCCTTCTTCTTCATTCTCTTTTCTTAAATCTTGTCTCTCTACTCTCTTATGCTAATATATGACACTAATATTACTCCTGTAAAAATGTCAGAATTTTAAAAAATTATTGGCATGGTGAAAATATTTTTTCAAATCTTCTTCAGAAACCTGAATATTAGGGGCAGACCACTTCATCTTCATGGTTGCGTTTCTTCCATACATTGCATCCTTTTAGCCCAAGTATTTTACAGTAGTTTTTTATCATATGTAAATATAGTTCTGTAAATTTTTGTAATTATTAGATAAGATATGGTACACCAAATGAGTAGTTAAACTTGTAAATTTGAATTTCATTCTACTGCCATACAGACCCTAGTTGATGACGATTTCCAATACTAAAATACTTTCAAAAAATTATAATATTTTAAAACAAGATCTATGAGACATGTATCAATGCCCAGAACTAATGTTTTTAATTTTTCATGTTCGGTAAAATTTATAATGAATTTTCAATCCACACGTCCAAACTGTTTTGTTTCTTTCGTTAGTGTTTGAAAACATCTAAGAATGGAATTTTTCTCCTTTATCCTTTCAGGACTTGAACTTTAGGAAGTTACAAAGGTATCTAAGGTAATTAAAATGTTCGTGTGTGATTGTTTGCATTGTATGATTGAAAATTTATAATAGAACTATGTTTATATTTTGTGATGTATAGTGTACTATGATGCTTCTTTCTTCATAACATTGTTCAATTATGATGCTGATGTGTTTTGTTATATTGTATGTCTGATGAGTTAATATATGTTGAAAGCTAAGAATAAATGTTAAATGAATGCATGAAGAATTAATTCTGTGCCATTAGAGTCACGTGTCCACCATTCTACTATGTTTACATTGTCCTTCGGGAAATGTCTTTGTTTGCCTAACCCTTAGGGAAAGGGTCTCTATTACATACTTTGGTTAATTTTGTGGGAAGGCGTTAGCGCAACTGATTCCACCTCTTCGAAAGTGCGGAGCAGTACTCGTAAGAAAGGTCACTTGTACTTACCTCACAACTAACAATTACCGACGGGTAATGCACGACGCATGTGGAAAGCCCGTGAGGGAGAAAGCCTCGTTGAGGGAGCCCAAGATCGGTATAGCCCGTGGTCATTATAGGTAATCTCTGATCTACGTGTGATGGAAAAATCTAATGGAAGTTGGCCAACGAACTCTGTAAGAATGATCTGAAATGTATGCATGTGTTACGATTTGCATGTGACTGTGAACGTTACTCTATTTTACATATGTGATTTTTTACTTATTGAGTATATTTTTATATACTCACTCCGTTTTATCATAAATATCCATATGATGATAACAGTGATGAGAAGTTTACTGTTGAAGAGGTCTAGAATCTCTAGTATCGGACGAGTGTTATCGAGTCCTATTTAAAAGTCCACAAAATTAGTTCTTTGATTTGGGTTTTATTTAAATTAAATCGTGAGACTTCAAATACGTACTCTTGGGTTCTTGACCATTCTATTAAGTAATATTTCTATTTATTTAACTAGGAGTTTGATGGAGGATTTGATTTTCTTTATAATATATTAACCTATTTAATGTGTGTTTTTTTAGTTTTTAAAAAACAAAATTGACCAAGCTTCCGCGACGTTTGTGGTAAAACAATTTAATAAAAACTTAGTTAAACTTTCAGGCTTTTACAGTTGGTATCAGGGCAGATACGATTCTTTAGATAAGTATTTATTTAAAGCTGTCTGAAAATTTGAAGTCTTGTGATGAAATGATTTTGTCAAATGTTTTCTGAAATTTAGGAGTCCATGCCAGATTCTAGGGTTGTGATGTGTCTGTGTCTAGGTAACAGTGTTAAGTTTTGGTATTGTGACTTTGACTGAATTCTATGATAATCTTAGCTATGAACATCTCGAGTGACTCTAGATCGTCCATTAGTGAGGGAGAAATCTCTGACAAGGGATCTAGTATCCGCCCACTTCCTATGAGATTTACCAGGAGAATGTTACTGGATCCGAATCTTAGAGGTCCAATTAGAGTATGGAATCCGGCAATCGTAAGGAGGGGGCACTTAGATTAAGAAGACAAACTCGCCCTATATTAAAAGTTGTCCCTCATGAGGTGAGATCCTACCATTTTCTGGCTAGGCGCATCGGCGTACGGAGAGAAAATTTGAAGACTTGTCACGTTTCCCCCAACATCTCATTGATACTGAAGAACGTAAGGCTCATCAATTTGAGTGTGGTCTGAGGCCTGATGTACGTAAGCATGTTAGGGTACTCAAGCTTAAGACTTATGCCGAAATGCTTTAAGCTTCACAAGTTCTATCTGAGAACACTGGGACTTCAAACCATATTGTTCACCACAACTCACACCCCCATAAAAAGAAGTTTTATGATAATCTTAGCGTAGACTATCCTAAGATGAGAGACAGAGCTAAAAGTCAAAGGACCAGAAATGGACCCAAAGCACAGGGGACAGTCTACGCTATGTCTAAGACTGATTTGGAAGACGCTTCGAATGTGGTGTCAAGTACATTTCTCATTCATGGAGTTGCTACATTTGTATTGTTTGATTCTAGCTCTACGCATTCCTTTATTTATACCAAGTTCTCTAGGAGTTTAAATGTGGAGATAGTACCTCTCGAGGTTGAATTGTGTGTGTCCACCCCTTCAGGTTGCATTCTATATACAAATAAGGCCATCAAATCTTATCCTGTGGTGATTGCTGATAGATTGTTACAGGCCACTCTTACTCTTTTAAGTATGCACGATTTTGATGTTATTTTTGGTATGGATTGGCTAGCCTTTAACTACGCCAATATTCTTTGTCGTGAACGGGAGGTGATGTTTAACCCCCCAGATATGTCAAGTTTCAAATTTAGGGGATCACATTTACACACAATACCTCTAATCTTATCGCCTCTACAAGCTAGATGACTGATTACCAAGGGTTGTTGAGGCTACTTGGCTATTGTGTTGGACACGCGAGAGTTGGAGTTAAAGATGGACAGTATTCGAGTAGTTAAAGATTTCCTGGAAGTCTTTCCTGAGATGTTGCCAGGCGTACCACCTGTTAGAGGCATGGACTTCAACATTGAGTTAATTCCTGTAACAACCCCAATATCTAAGGCCACATATTGAATGGCTCCTGTGGAGATGAAAGAACTTAAGGAGCAACTGTAAGAATTATTGGATAAGGGTTTTATTCGCCCTAGTGTCTCACCCTGGGGTGCACCCATTCTTTTTGTAAAGAAGAAAAATGGCTCTATGAGACTTTGTATCGATTATAGGGAGTTGAACAAAGTTACCATCAAGAATAAATACCCTCTACCGCACATAGAAGATTTGTCCGACCAACTTCTAGGAGCTTGTGTTTTCTCAAAAATTGATTTACGGTCCGGGTATCATCAAATGAGAATAAAGAAAGAGGATATACCAAAGAATACTTTTCGTACTCGTTACGGGCATTACGAATTCCTAATCATGCCCTTTAGATTGACCAATGCCCCTGCCACATTTATGGACTTGATGAATCGAGTTTTTATGACTTTTTGGAT
This sequence comes from Datisca glomerata, assembly GCA_003255025.1. Taxonomy (NCBI): domain Eukaryota; kingdom Viridiplantae; phylum Streptophyta; class Magnoliopsida; order Cucurbitales; family Datiscaceae; genus Datisca; species Datisca glomerata. The sequence goes on along the minus strand of QANY01013727.1, from coordinate 1,013,759 downwards.
AGATTTTTCATTGTCTTCATAGATGACATTCTTATCTACTCTAAGTCTGAGGGAGAACACGAGGAACATCTCAGAATCACACTTCAAATTCTAAAGGATCAGAGGTTATATGCCATGTTCAGTAAGCGCGAGTTCTGGCTATCCAAGATTGCCTTTTTGGGATACAAGTTTTTAAAGACGGTATATCAGTGGATCCAAAAAAGATAGAAGCAGTAACAAACTGGAATTGCCCAGCAAGTGTTAAGGAAATTAGGAGTTCCTTAGTTTTGGCAGGCTATTATCAGAGGTTTATGGAGGGATTCTCTAAAAATTGCTACACCGTTGACCAGGTTGACAATGAAGAATGCACGGTACATTTGGTCAGAAGAATGTGAGGCAAGTTTTTAAGAACTTAAAAAAGGTTGGTGACAGCACCAGTTCTTACTCTACCTTCAGGGAGCGATTATTTTGTTATCTTTAGTGATGCGTCACATGTTGGTTTGGGTTGTGTGTAGATACAACATGGAAAATTCATTGCCTATGCTTCTCGACAGCTAAAGGGTTATGAGCAAAACTATCCCATCCATGATTTGGAGCTCGCAGCAGCAGTTTTTGCGTCATTATCTCTATGGATCAAAGGTAGAAATATTCACAGATCATAAGAGTCTCAAGAATCTGTTCACACAAAAAGAGCTTAATATGAGGCAACGCATATGGTTGGAGCTTGTTAAGGACTAGGATTGTGTCATTAATGATCATCCTGGTAAAGCTAACGTAGTAGCGAATGCTTTTTTATAGGAAAATGGGTGTTTCGAGCGCTCTTATTACTTCTCAATTATCTATTCAAAATGATATCGAGAGGTTCACAATGGAAGTCTTGGTTCATGGTGCTATTGCTAAGCTTGCTCATTTAACAGTCAAGCTTACACTTCAAGACCAAATGCGTGAAGCCCAACATGAGGTTGCTACATTAATTAAGATCATACCAGATTTAGAATGTGATAAGAGGAAATATTTCACAATTTTGGGTAACGAAATCCTCGAATTCAATGATAGAATGGTGGTATCTGATAACATGGGTCAGAAGAAAGATATACTAGCTGAAGTGCACAATACCCCTTATTTTATTTATCTGGGTAGTATGAAGATGTATCATGATTTAAGAGGACACTTTTGGTGGAATGGTATGAAGCGTGATGTAGCAAAATTCGTGGATCAGTGTCTAACTTGCTAACAAGTAAAGGCTGAGCGCCAACGTCTGTCCGGCCTTTTGCAACCTCTAGAGATACCCGAATGGAAATGGGAACATATTTTGATGGATTTTGCATCAGGATTGCCAAGGATGGTGAAAGGATGTGATACAATTTGGGTTATAGTCGATCGATTGACTAAGTCTGCTCACTCCCTGCCAGGTCATGTAACATTTTTAGTAGAAGACTGGGTGAAGTTGTATGTGAGAGAAATCTTCAGACTGCATGGTGTACCTGTATCCATTCTATCAGATCGTGATCAAGATTTACCTCCAAGTTTTGGCGTAGTCATAAAGAAACTTTGGGTACACAATTGAGTTTTAGTACACTTTTTCACCCTTATATTGATGGACAGTCGGAAAGAACCATTCAGACACTTGAGAATATGTTTAGAGCATCTGTTTTGGACTGCAAGGTTAGTTGGAGTAATCAGTTGCATCTCTTTGAGTTTGCGTACAATAACAGTTATCATGCAACAATCGAGATGACACCATTTGAAGCTTTATATGGATGAAAGTGTCGGTCGCCAATCCATTGGGTGAAGTTGGTGAAAGATAGCTATTAGGCCCAGATATGGTTTAACAAGCGAATGATGCTATTTATAAAATTCAAGAAAGAATTAGAACTGCTCAGTGTCGCCAAAAGAGTTATGTGGATATTCGTAGGATGAACTTGGAATTTGAAATGGGTGACAGAGTATTTATAAAGATAGCTCCCATTAGGAGAGTTATGATATTCGGAAAGAAAGGAAAGCTTAGTCCTCGTTTTATAGGTCCTTTCGAGATCTTAGAACGGATTGGAGTTGTGCCTTACCGTGTGGCTCTACCGCCAGACTTGGTTGGAGTACACAATATATTTCATGTCTCGATGTTGCGTAAATATATTGTTTAACTGTCCAGTGTTTTGAGTTATGAACCACTTCATCTACATGAAGATATAATTTATGAAGAAATACCAATTCAAATACTTGACAAAAAGACTCAGGTTCTATGAACTACATAGATCCATTTAACGAAGGTGCTTTGGAAGAATCATGAGGTTGAAGAAGCCACATGGGAACGCGAAGAAGAAATTTAGACTCGTTATCCCAACCTTTTTGAAGAATGACACGGAAATATTTTTTAGGACAAAAAATTTCATGGGAGGGGAGGATGTAAGACCCAACTTTTCTAATTAGTATACTAGCTAGTTAATAGTGTTTTCTTATTTTATAATTACTTCGATTATTATTTTATACGGTTATATATTATTGTTTTGTTGTTAATATAATGTTTGTAGTAGCTGTAGAATTATATATTGATCATATTACAGATTTTATGCAGACACAAGATAGACTAAATTTTTATTTCAAATTGAAAATATTGTTTGTCTATGGTAAATTTTAATTCTCAAACACACTTTACATAAAATATGGTAGCACAAAAAAATCAGATTTTAGATTTTAGATTTTATCCTTATCCAAATCTTGTCAAAAATCTCAATGGTGATAGTACAACATCTTAGATTGAACTTACCATTTTTTCTATCAAGTAAATCACGTTTTTAAGAAGTCATTTTATTAATATTTTATGTCTTTTGTTTAGCATATATATATATATATAAGCACACAAATAAAGAAATCATTAGGTGGAAGTTAATTGAAGCTTATTGGATTAAACCCCACTTTACATGTTCATTTTGTTTTTCTCTCTCCCACTTCCGTTGTAACTATTACTCCTCTTCTCCCTCAAACAGCAAACACGTCCCTCTCTCTCGTTCAATTTCCTTCCTTCTTCACGCTAAGCCCCTATTCTAACTCATTCCTCTCACTTTTGTCAATCCAATAAAGTTGATCTCCAGTTTACATTCCCTTCTTCATTCTCTTTTCTTAAATCTTGTCTCTTTGCTCTCTTATATTAATTAATCACTTTTTAAAAAGAAATGTATTTTTTATTTTCAGTTTTTTAAAACCCCATTCTCTGATCTCTGTTTCTACTCTACGGTTGCTTCATCATCGTTCATTGATTTCATAGCAAATCACCATCAATTTTTTCAACCATTCTCCGGTAAACTTATTTTTTCTTCATCTTAATTATACACATATAGAATTGTATCAGTTTGATGTCATATAATATAGAGTTTAAAGATATGGTTGTTGTTTTATGTATATAGAATTAATCATTGTTTACCAAGCATTCATTGATAAAAACTTCTGAAAATATTATTAATATCATATAAGACATTAATATTACTCCTGTAAAAATTTCAGAATTTTAAAAAATTATTTATATGGTGAAAACATTTTTTCAAATCTTCTTCAGAAACCTGAATATTAGGGGCAGACCACTTCATCTTCGTGACTGCGTTTCTGCCATTCATTGCATCCTTTTAGCCCAAGTATTTTACAGTAGTTTTTTATCATATGTAAATATAGTTCTGTAAATTTTTGTAATTAGTAGATATGATATACCAAATGAGTAGTTAAACTTGTAAATCTGAATTTCATTTTACTGCCAGACAGACCCTAGTTGATGATGATTTCCAATACTAAAATACTTTCAAAATATTATAATATTTTAAATCAAGATCTATGAGACATGTATCAATGTCCAGAACTAATTTTTTTAATTTTTCATGTTCGGTAAAATTTATAATGAATTTTCAATCCAGATATCCAAACTGTTTTTTTTTCTTTCGTTGGTGTTTGAAAACATCTAAGGATGGATTTTTTCTCCTTTATCCTTTCAGGACTTGAACTCTAGGAACTTATAGTGGTATATAAGGTAAGTAAAATTTTCATATGTAATTTTCTGCATTGTATGACTGAAAATTTATAATAGAACTATGTTTATATTTTGTGATGTATAGTGTACTATGATGCTTCTTTCTTCATATCATTGTTCAATTATGGTGCTGATGTGTTTTGTTATATTGTATGTCGATGAGTTAATATAGGTTGAATGCTAAGAATAAATGTTAAATGAATGCATGAAGAATTAATTATGTGCCATTAGAGTCATATGTCCATCATTCTGCTCTGTTTGCCTTGTCCTTCGGGAAAGGTCTTTGTTTGCCTAATCCTTAGGGAAAGGGTCTCTATTATATGCTTTGGTTACATTTTCGAAGGTACGGAGTAGTACTCATGAGAAAGGTCACATGTACTTACCTCACAGCTAACAATTATCGACGGGTAATGTACGGCGCGTGTGGAAAGTCTGTGAGGGAGAAGGCCCCATCGAGGGAGCCCAAGATCGGTATAGACCACAGTCGTTACAAGTAATCTCTATTCTAGGTGTGGTAGCGAACTCTAATAGAAGCTGGCTAGAGAACTCTTTAAGAATGATCTGAAAAGTATGCATGTATTACGATTTACATGTGACTGTGACCGTTACTCTGTTTTACATATGTGATTTTTTTACTTACTGAGTATATTTTATATACTCACTCCGTTTTATTATAAATTTTCAAATGACGATAACATTGATGAGGAGTTTACTGTTGAAGAGGTCTAGAGTCTCTGGCATCGGACGAGTGTCATCGAGTCCTATTTAAATGTCCAGAAAATTAGTTATTTGTTGTTGGGTTTTATTTAAATTTAATCGTGAGACTTCAAACACGTACTTGTGGTTTCTTGGCCATTTTATTAAGTAAGATTTTGTTTTATGTAACTAGGAGTTTAATGGAAGATTTGATTTTCTTTATAACATTAACCTATTTAATGTGAGTTTCTTTTAGTTTTAAAAAAGATAGTTGACCAAGCTTCAGCGACGTTTGTGGTAAAACAATTTAATTAAAAGTTAGTTAACTTTTTGTGTCGTTACACGTTCTAGCCGACCAGTCGGGATTAAACATTAAGTGATGAAAGGTAAAGGCGTTCTAGCTGACCAGTAAGGATTAAATAAAAAATGATGACTGGTAAACGCGTTCTAGCTTACTAGTAAGGATTAAACAAAAAATGATGGTTGGTAAAGGCATTCTAGCCAATTAGTCAGGATTAAAAGTAAGGATAGGTGGGGTGCTGTAGCCCACCAATCAGGATTCGACAAAAGGTGTCTGTCGAGCACTCATACTTACAGACAGGATCTAGGATCTAGCCAGAGCAGGCACGCATGGATAGATATTGATAAAAGGTGTCCACTGAGCACTCATGCTCACAGACAGGATCAAGGATCTAGCTCGGGCAGGCATGCTTGGCTAGATATCGACAATAGGTGTCTGTCAAGCACTCATGCTCGTAGACCAGGATTAAGAATATAGCTAGAGTAGGCACGTCTGGCTAGATATCGATAAAAGGTAGTTGTCGAGCACTCGTGCTCAAAGACAAGATCAAGGATCTAGCTAGAGCAGGCACGTTTGGCTAGATATCTATAAAAGGTGTATGCCGAGCACTCATACTTGTAGACAGAATCAAAGATCTAGTCACACCAGGCATGCCTAGCTATATATAGATAAAAGGTGTGTGTCGAGCACTCATTCTTGCAGACATGATCAAAGATCTAGCCAGGATAGGCATGCCTGGTCAAAATATTGACAAAAGGTGTCTACCGAGCACTCATGCACATAGACAGGATCAAGGATCTAGCCAGAGGCGGCACACCTGACTAGATATCAAAAAATGGTGTATGTCGAGCACTCATGCTCGCAGACAGGATCAAGGATCTAGTCAGAGCAGGCTCACCTAGCTAGATATCAATAAAAGATGGTGTTGAGAACTCATGCTCGTAGGCAGGATCAAGGATCTAGCCAGAGTAGGCACGTTTGGCTAGATATCGACAAAAGGTGTCTGACGAGCACTCATGCTCCTAGACAGGATCAAGGATCTAGCTAGAGCAGACACGTCTAGCTATATATCGACAAGTGACATCTGCCCAGCTCCTCAGCTTATAAATGAGTTCAAAGGTATAGTCAGGGAAGCGCACCTGACTATACAGCCAGGAAAGTAATAGTTACCAGACACTCACGCCTGAGTTAAGGAAAAGTTTTGGCAAAAGCAATCTCGCTTGCACCATCCCCCCACCCTTATTTGACAAATTGTTTAAATCTTCAACCAGGAGCATGGAATCCGAAAAGTCCAGAAGGGAGTCCAAAGGAATATGCTGGATCGATTGCATTGCCCACCACAGAGCAAGCACTACCGCCACCAAAGCATTTGACACATTATTCCGCGAACGAAAACCAAAACCCATAATTTTACCTCTAGGATCCCAAAGCATCCAGCCTAGCCCAACTTGTTATTCATCTCCCTCCACGCCCCGTTAGTAGAAAGAGCCCAGCAATGACTGTTTTCCGTAATACGACCCACACTACCTGAATTATCCATTGTCCTATCCCGATTCAGCTTCATCTGACTAACATGCTTCCGAATATCCATACTCTCCAAATGCCGAGCCGTGAGATTTAAGGCCTTAGAAGGACTACTAATTGAGCCATTAAAACATCAATTATTTCAAACCTTCTAAATTCTCCAAAGCCCCAAAACCAACAAATTTATCAGAGATTGGTAGTGTTCCAGATCACCAACTTTCTGAAAAAAGATACTTAACCACATTACTCCAAACCTCCAAAAAAGAATTACCAAAAATGGAAGATGACCGAAGAGACAAAGGGCTCCCAAACCAGAACTTATCAGAAAAAGGACATTGAAAGAACAAATGAGTAGGGGTCTCATCCTCTTTACCAACAAAGAACAACTCGGGTTAATGGCCATACCCCTTTTGAGCAAAAGGGTTTTGCAAGCAATATAGTTGTTCAAGCATCTCCACACGAAATCCTTCATTTCAATAGGCAACTTAAGCTTCCAAAGATCTTTCCAAATAGGAACATTCATATTTTATTACTCCCTCTACCGATGGGTTTGTTACGCAACAAACAGTTTCTCATCAAATAAATAGCTACATTATGGCCCGACTTCACAGTGTACTTGTCATTCTCATCAAAATGCCAGCTAAAACAATCCTCCACCCCAAAATTACTGATCTGGATCTGAGTAATAGACTCCACATCCATGTATAAAAATGTATCCTTCAACTTAGGGATATTCTAGCCCGAACCATCCGGATGTAAAAGCTCATTAACATATATCATATCATGAGAGCGATGGGAGATAATTCTGAAAGTGACATGTCTGGGACCCCATGGATCCTCCCAAATCTGAATGTGACTACCATTATCCACCCTACCTTCTAAAATACTTCTCCAACCCCAAGACGGTTGAGCTCCTAAAGATGCATGTATGAAATCAGAAGACTGAAAATATCTATTTTCAAAACTTTATGAATGAGAGAATTTGGATTGTTGATGGTCTTCCACCACTTCTTAGCTAAGAGAGCCAAATTAAAGCAGGATGAATCCTTCAACCCTATACCCCATTCAACCTTTTTCTTAGCTAAACAGGGGAAGAGGATAATCAACACAAATTGTCCCAAGAGCCTCGATGAATACCTCCCTTAAAAGGGGAAGAATTCCACTAGTAATTAGCCAAAATGGAGCAGATTTTCTTACAAACCAAAATGGGTATCTTGAAATAAGACATCGCATAGTTAAGGATAGCCAGGGCCATGGATTTAATGAGACTTTCCCTTCTAGCAGGGCTTAGCAACTTCTCCGACAAACCCGAAATCTTTTTGTTAATGGAATCAACGATACGGTTGAGATCACCTTCTTAGATAAGCCAAAATCTGATTCCATACCCAGGTACTTCTGAAGAGATTTAGAAAGAGAAAACCCAAAGCATTTTGTTATCTCCATCTGATTATCCTCCTTTATATTAGAGCTAAAAACAACAAGGCTCTTCTGATTGTTAATGACTTCACCAGATACCACCCCATATAAACCAATGGTATCGACAACACCAAACATATCCTTTCTATCAGCCTTACGGAAGAATAAAGAATCGTCAACAAATAGTAAATGCGAGACCGCCAGCCCACTCCGATTAAGTTTGTAACCCGATATGATCTTGGCCTCACAAGCCAAATTAAGCATTCTAAAAAGTACCTCAGAACATATAAGAAAGAGAAACAGAGAAATAGGATTCACCCTGCTTCAGTCCCCTAGTGGGTCTGAAACTTTTACTGAGATGACCATTTATAGAAACACAAAAGGACACCGTGGAGATGCACTTCAAAATCCAACTATATCAATTTTCAGAAAAGCCCATACGATTCAAAAGCCCAGCCACAAACAACCACTCCACCCTGTCGTAAGCCTTATACATATCAATTTTAATGGCCGTAAATTCTATTTTACCTTTTTTTCATGATACGCATAGCATGCAAGATCTCATGTGCACTCAACATATTATCAGTGATAAGTCTGTCCGGGACAAACACACTTTGATTATCACTCATAATTTTATCAATAATAGCTCTGAGGTGATTGGTAAGAACTTTAGAAATGATCTTATATGACATATTACTTAAACTGATCGGTTTATAATCTGACATGTTTCTCGGGTCAGGACACTTAGGAATCAAAACAGTGTTAGTAGAATTGATCTCATAAGGCAACACGTTACGACAGAAAAAATCATTCACTAATTTTAATATATCATTACGTATTAACTCCCAAGACTGAGTATAGAAAATGACCATAAAACCATCTGGACCTGGGGCCTTCGTCGGGTGCATACTACGGATAGCAGAAAGAACTTCGTCCTCCGAAACATCTCTATCAAGCTCCAGTATATCCTCTTCCATCAGCATCCTGGGAATCCCCTGCAAGGCAACAGACACAATCTGCCGCTACTCTATTTAAACCCTCTAGATCAGTTACCCATCTCCTGTTATTGTAAAACAACCCCTTAATAGTCTTGGTTCTCCTTTTAGCCTTGACTTTGGAATGAAACTACATATTATTGCGATCACCCGATGTGAGCCAATCGATTCTAGCACGATCTTTCAAGTAAGTATTCTCCTTGGATTGAGAAATGATTTTTGAAATGTAGTATTCATTCACGTAATAACTATTGCATTCATGTATTTCTACAATGAGTTTATACCTTTATCTTGGTTTAGTTTTTCTGACTGTTCTTTGTATATTAAAGATGATTAAAAGAATAAATTAGTCAAAAAGAATTGTATAAAAAAATGTCCACACAATAAGATATTTTTATCTATTATTTTTTTCGTATTTGGTTATGATTATATTATAAACATTCATATTTTTGTTCATGAATGACATTGTTACTAACTAGAAATGATACATGCAACGCATGTAAAGTGCCTAGTAATAATAGAGATCATTAAAACATATCTCAAACATGTTCATATACATAATCCAAATTCTAAATAGATCATTTAAAAACTACTTTAAGTATAATTAAAATGTCTAGGTTCTATTTTCTAAATTTACAATCTAAAAACTACAAAATATAAAGGAAGAGAGAAAAGATGGTCAAATTGGATGCCCAAACAACTAAAATTCATGCTTAAACTAAATCTTTATTAAAAAGTTCAGTAGAAAGGAAAGCTCAAATCAGTAAAAAAAAAGGGATGATCATCAAGAATTGGTCAATTTAATAAAATAATAAAAAAAAGACTTAGGATGAAAGAAAAATAAAAAAAAATCACCCAAATTTGTAGAAAAGAAAAAAAATCTCGTGCCAAAAACAATTTTTCACACTCACCAGCGAAGTTTTGAATTTTTATCCTCAAAGTTTATATAATATTTACTATAATATACTATAAAAATTACATGGGTAAATATAATATGTACTATATATTTATATAAATTACTCAAATTTGGAACAGTGGTGCGTATGGCGCGAAAATAAAATTTCCTTTTGAAAATCCATTTTTCCAAAAATATCGTGCCACTGGACTAGTTTTGATATTTTTTATACTTGTGGTCATTTTTTATGATTTTTTTAGAAGTTGACTATTTGTGAACATTACTAAAAAAGAAACTCTAATGTTTTAAGCTCAACAACATTCAGTCGCATCTCAAAACAACAAAATGTTTTTCCTTCATCATCTTCTAATTCCTGGTATATCTCTCACCACCATGACTGTTACTGACAAACATAGCATCGCGGGATAGAATCGCAGACTGAATCACATTGAGATTGAATGATGGTGGCGACACGATTAGGAGACAAACAAAACACGATGGTGAGATAGTCGACGAGGACGTGATACAAACTAGAGATACGACTCAGTCGACTGTGAAACCATCGGGGGACTGGAATCGTAGAATCATATGCGCTTTTTTTTTCCGAATTTGTATTATCGTACTATACGTTAACCATATAATACATGTATTATGTGTTTTATATGTAAAATATGCATATTTACTATATATTTGACAAAAATATCAGAAACAAACTGTGAATTACATTTTCCAAAAATACGTCATATAATATACATATTAACTAACAAGGGGAGATTATCTAATAGATGGCTAGTACAGTTCAGTAGATGTGGTTGAATCTCGATCTCGGTCAGGATTGGGGAATACGATCCAGTAGGTCTGTGTTGGCTTCTCAGTGACGTTGGAGTCGTGGACATCTCAACCTCAATACTGGTTCTGCCCGAGGTCGAAGCACGTTGGACTATGTGATCCGACGTAAGGCTGGGATCATGTCCGGGTGGTGACCCTCTTAGGTAGTAGATAGAAAAAATTCCGCTAACAACTCCTCTGAAGCTTCATTCAATGACACTCACATTCCCATCTAAGTTTAAAAATATCACTCACACTCCCTATGAATTTTAAGTATGGACACTCACACATCTTCGGTAAGATTTTATGTCAACTCATATGCAAAAGACAACTATACCCTTTTTCAAATATATATTCTTCTACATTTACCATTCTTTCACTACTCAGATTTTCCCATTTACCTTTCTCGAAACCCTAACACGAAATTTGTGAGAATTGCCATCAATTTCACAAATTGGAGGACTGCTTACAAGGTCTGTTTGAGTCTATTTGATTTTCATTGATCTAAATTGGGTTCTTGTTTTTCTTTTTCTGAAAATAGAAAATGGGTGTTTGTTCGTTTTTGTTATCGGTAAAAAGAAGAACCCGTTATCATCTAAATTAAATTTCTTTTATTGTAATGAGTCTAAAATGATTTCTTATTTTTTCCCATCACGGCTATTTTCATCTAAATTAATAATGTTTTACCGTAAATTAAAGGATAACTGTCAACCGCTGCGTCTATGTTGCCAGAATCTCTCCGCCAGGCTGCTATGGAGGAATGGGGTGGGGGGTTTGCTAGAGATATAGGTTTGCATGAATCTGACTTGCTTGCTGTGGAAGAAGGGAATGGGGTCTAGAAGGGGTTTTCAGGGGGATGGATCACGAATAAGGTTGCCATGGATGGGTTTCAAAATTGAAAGCTGTTGTGGGAAGGGGATGGGTTTCGAAGGGGATGATGGATGTTTAATGACCAAATTAAATAAGTTAAGTAATTTGGTTTCACCTCATCATCATAGGTGCACCCTAAGATGTCTGTTTGATATAAAATTGTAATTAAATTATTTCTGATGTAAGATTGTCGGAATATAATTGTAAAAAAATATATGTCGAAAAGTTAAAATTACTTTATTTGTTAAAACATAAGAATATTGTGATATGATTGTGAGAATGATAAATTATTTTATTTATTTTGATTGAATGTTTAAGAGAATGTTATGTATAAAATTATCAATATCTAATTTTACCCTTAAAATAAAATATATTTATAGTTAGTTATTACTTATATATAATATGATTATCCAAAACCAAGTTTTTTTTAGTTTTTTTATACAAATTATATTTTATATTTTATTCTTAATACCATTTTAACTTACAAAAACTAGTTAAATTTAAATTATTATTGATAATTCGAATATTAACTAAAATAAAATAATAAACTATAATTGTTCTAATATAAGTATATTTTACAACTATGATAAGTAAATGAATAGAATTGTAGACATTATAGTGATAAGTATTTAATTTATTTCATCTGATGCACCAATTATTAGTTGTAATTTTTTCAAAAAATAAAAGAGTTGTAAAAAATATAGTGAGAGTGCATTTACACCTTGCAACATATATGTAAATCCTAGTTAATATAAATCTTATCAATACCCGAATCGGCAAGCAAACCCAAACCTTTTCTTATTCGATTTCTTATCTCATCACAAAGTTTTGTTGTTTCTCTACCTCCTTCTCTTCTTAGATCTTCAGCGTCATCACTTTATTTTTAGATCTTCAGTCGTATATCAAAAAAATCTCCCTATTTCTCTGTCTCTCTCGCATGCATAGCTTCTTCAACCAGCTCAATTAGCAGCTTCTCTTCTTCTATTTTATATTATGTTTCTCATAGATTTTGGTCTGGTCTGATGGAGGAAGAAGATGATGTGAGGGCCTGATGGTGGATGGTTTGGAAATTTTAGGAGAAATAAAAATGAAAGTCGTCGTTGTTAATGGAGTTATTTGGCTGTTGTTAGGGCACAAAATCAGAAAAATTTCAGAGAGTGATAAAGATGAATGTTAAGGCAAATAATAATCCATTGTCCAAATTGACTGAAAAAACTAATAAAAATTGGTTGAGAGAGAAGGAGTGAAGCTCGTGTGAATGTTCGGAATAAATATACCCTTCGATTTAGAAGGGTATCAAGATACCCTCCATCGGAAGTATCTTAGAGATTCTGATAATGTTATAATCTAAAAAAAACAAACCAAATAAGGGTATATTGTAAATACCCTCACATTCTTGGCATACCAAACATGACCTAAGGGGGTGTGGACATTCATACTTAAAAAACATGAGGGTGGGAAATAAATTTAAACTTAGAAGGAGTGTGACGGTCATTTATTAAAATTACAGAAGGGTGTTATTGGAATTTTTTCATTTAGATAAGCATACCAGCCCAGCCCCCTTGGGTGCGTGTCAGTCCATGGGTCGTTCTCGAGTCGTCATGGGCCTGTAATGGTCTGTTCTTCATTCCTTGGGCTTTGGGCCTAGTGATTTTTTCTCCTTTACACGTACAGCATTAATTATCAGAAATTTAAGTAAATAAATCTTTTCTATTAGTAAGTTATGAAGTTACAAAAAAATACAAATATATAAATAACCTTTTAATATATTTGAACTATGGATAGACATGTGTTTTTTTCACATTGCCCTTCATTTTCTGTTTAGCACTCAAATTTATAAGAGAAATTTTACAGAATAGATAAGCTTTGAGGGTTGTTTTAAGAAATAACAGTTTTTTAATAGTTTTAGATGAATAACAAGTTTTCTAATCTGTCGATAATTTATTATTAAAATGACTCAAATCTATATATGGTGTGCTTGATGAATTTTTCAAGTATATCAAAGTTATATAGATGATATACGGATTTGAAAGATTATAGAATTAAGGATGTAATTAATGCTCGAAATTTAAAATTTGAAATACCTAATCTATATATAGTGTGTTTGATGATTTTTTAGGTATATAAAATGTATATAGATGATATACTGATTTGAAAGATACTAGAATTAAGGATGTAATTAATGCTAAAAATTTAAAATTTGAAATACCTAATCCATATATGGTGTGCTTGATAATTTTTTAGATATATCAGAAGTATATAGATGATATAACGATTTGTAATTTGATTTATCATAACTATTCATCAAGAAACATATTTATTTATCATAACCGTTCAAAATTTAAAATTTGAGATACTTATGATTTTTCAGGTATATCAGAGATATTAATATTGTCATTAATTTGAAATAATATTTTCTTAATAAACTTTAGCTGATATTACAAAAAAATAATCAATCATTAATCATCCCTTAATTTAATTAAAAAGAAAAATCAATGAAATAACATTTGAATTAGAAATAATTAATTACTAGTTTTTTAATTAATTAAAAGAATCCACCAAATCAAAATCTGTATATTAAAAGTTGAAATCATCAAACTATAATTTCATCATCAGATGGTTGATGACATGACAAGAAAAATTATCTATTTACTCAAAGGTGAAGGAATTAAAAATGAAATTTAAAATTATGAGTAGTTATAATATTTTTGGTTAAATTATTAGATGCCTATTTCTTGAGAGAAGTTGACAGATGAATCCCATAAAATGAGAGTTCATTGAAGATAATGATAAAAAAAATTTCTAAGAAAATACATGATAGGGGAAATCATGTGTTTTTTCTTATATTTTTTTCACTTTCTATTCTTCAACATCTTATAGTTCAGTCAATACTATATCATTTGATTGTTAATGTATTGTAAGCGTTCATATCATATACTGAATAAACATAAATATCATATTATATATTAACAATCTAACTATATTTTATTTATTAAATATTAATATAATCCTATATAAATATTAGTATATTATCTAATGGTTAAAATACGGTTAAATGTTTATCATAATATGAATATTATATACATACTTATAATAACAAAATACTCACTTAATAAGAAATTAGTACTTAATTAATAAATATTATCATAATCACTTAAATTTAAAGAAATTATTATACTTAAATTTAAAAAAATAATTAAAAAATCTGAGTAGAATATGAGATAAAGACTAGAGAAATCGAGGGATTTGACTCGAAATGGAGGGATTTGACTGAGTAGAACATGAGACAGCTGCTGCCAAGTAGAAATCGAGGGATTTGACTCGAAATGCAAAGGGGGTGGTGGGTATCCACCATTCAGGAAAAAATCATTTTCCATTAAAACAAATTGAAGGTAAAATGGGGAGAATGGCAGAGGTGGGTAGGAGAAGGAAATTGGGTTTGGTGATGAAAAGTAAGAAAAAGCAGAGAGAGCGATGGGAAGAGGAAGGGGAAGGGGAAGGATGGGTTGGGGGATGGAATGGAGTTAAATAGAGTTAGAGGGAAGAAGAGAGAGAATGTTGACATTTTTATCCAGACAGTAAAATTTCAAATCCACTCCCTCTCTCCGAGGAGAGCGGAAAGGGGGGATTTGCCGGGCCTTCGACGTCAATGGCAAGATCACCACTCCATAGCTTGTTATCACCGGAAGCAAAATCTTATATTTTTTGTAGAGAATCTTCTAATTGTTCCAGAGCAATTAGAATTATTTAATCAGAAAGAATTCAGTTTAGATGTGGGATATCCAGTCAGAAGTATTCGTAACTCAATCATATATGATGAAATCATCAAAGATTTGATATTTTTGAACTCTGTCTGTAACTCACTGTAGACTCGAAAAACAAAGAGAAGATGTGTAAGAACGAGATATCTAGCAACAAGAAGAAGGAAAAGGATTGAATAGAGGAACTCCCGAACATTTGACGATCTCAGATGTGTCGATATCGATGGCGACTCATTATTTCGATGAATCATTTCTTCAGACATAAGAAGATTATGTAAATACTTACTCGAAATCTTACTTATCAGATTCCATTGTAGAAGACACCATTTTTTCTGAAGAATTCGCCATGATATATCTGATCCATGAATAATATTGAAGAAAACCTTTCAACTGAACATTTAAATGTTTAATTTCAGTGGCAAATAAAAATAAAATTCGATATATATATGAACTTCTATTGCATCAATTTTTTCACTGTTTGGAAAAATTCTTGGATCAAGAAATAGACCAAAGAAAAAATCGATATAATTTGCACACATTTTCTTACTTTGAAGTCTCATTTTTTTGGGTCAAAAATGGGTGAAAACACTCAACAAAAACCCTTCATTAAATAATAGATAATTACACAAGTTCATGGGGCATACCCCAGGGTGACAAGAAGGCAAGACGCAAGATTGGAAAAGAAAATCAGCAGGTGCATAGGAATATCCCAGTTAGGCTGTCATCTTCTTAGGACTCTCATCACCTAACCTAGACCAGCCAAAATCAGAAAGATATCTAGAAGGAACACCACAGATGGAGTCTCAACTAGAAATCAGATGAAAAACCTCCTGACTAGCCTCGTTAAAATCTTAGCTAGAAAAAACCCGTGTGAGAAAAATTCAGAAAAAGAAAAAGAGTACTAACCAATAACAAAATTAGAAAAAAATGAAACGAAAAATAGACTGGAAACTACCTTCAGAAGCCATTAAAACTTAAAGGATCGAATCTTAAAACTTGAAGACTAAATTGACCGCTCAAGTAAATTGTTGACCAATTTGAATTTTATCATATTTTTTTCGGGGGCTCTTTAATTTTATTGTTCCTAATTTCTTGGATTTAGAAATAAATAAACTTGATTAATATTAGAATTTTATTATTTCAGTGAATTTATTCCAGAATATTTACATGCTTAGTGATCAATCAACCCAGAATACAGTCTTTCTTGCCATTCCCTTTCAGGCAGTCATCATATTCTTCTACCTTATGTTTCTAGCTTTGGGCCCAACAATTCAAATATATCACTTTGTGAAGCGACACTTCATCCTGTTTTCTTCTATCATTTTCTATACCTTCATGTAAAAGGTAGAACAATTGTTTCTGCTTGCTTCCATGTAAGGACTGAAGCTCAGAGTTCCATTTGGAATGGTGATCACCATTGTCATCAGCTTCATCAATGCTGGCCTCCATTAGTGCTCTGCTACAAAACCTCACCTCCCTTTGTTTCATGTTGACCAATCCTTTTGTCTTGCTTACTGCTTTCGATTAAGATAGTTAGGAGTGTATATATAGGAGAGGTTTGAAGGGCATCCGTTGGCGAGGGAAGCGGTTTTTGGATTGTTTTGATTCGCAAAACCATATGTTAAAACCATGGTTTCTGGTTTTACCGTTGGCTGATGGTCCTTGGGGATTTTGTCCGAATTGTACGTGCAAGAAATTCGATAAGCAACACAGACAGTTAGGTAAGCACAAGGTGCTCACAAGAAATATCATATGAGTAATCCGGTTAGGGTCGGCAATATTACCTGCAGGTTTGAATACCCACGGGTATCCTACGGATAGGGTATGAGGGATTTATAATGAGGTTGAGTAGTGTATGAGTATATAAAAAAATACCAACGAGGATTGGGTACGGTATGATTTTCAACCTATCAATTTTCGTTTACCTATTTACCTATATATATATATATATATATATATATATATATATATATTTATATACATAAAATATTGCATAATTATTAAATTTAGAAATCAAATAAAATACAATGATCATGAGCAAGTTTAAATTTATAAGTTTGTAAGATATAGTTGTGTTTTAAATTATTGTCAACGAGCAATTTAAAATATTATTTTATGATTTTGATATAAATATATGAAAATAGTTTTATATTTTAATTTTCTTTTGTCAATTATAGATTGCGGGTAGGAAAAACCCACTGGATACCCATACCCAAATGGTTATTCCCTATAACCTAACTATAAATTTTTTGTGGGTATGGACGTAGGTATGGGAATAAAATTTTTTAATGAATATGAGAGTGGATATGACACTATACATACCATATCCTACCCATTGACATCCCTAAATTTGGTTTAATAGAACACATTTATGATGGGAATAAAAGAAAAACACAGCAACTAATGAGCACGAACAAAAAGGCACATATCCAAACATCAGTTACATCACACGAGAAGTTAAATAGCATGCGCGACATTATACCAAATCATTTAAATCGAACTAAATTAAACAAAAACTACTTCTATCGGCTTTATTTGTTTTACGGTTCGATTTAGTTTGACTGTGATAAAAACCAAACTGATATTTCTAGTACACTACTGAACCAATATTTTGAGTCCCCTACCAAGCCAATAGAACCCCACCGTGCGTGCACAGTTCTACAGTTAAGAGTTGAAGAGTTGCTAATATCAGGGCATGGAGATTCAATCAACCATGATTCAAAATTGAAAATTTTCACATCA
Organism: Datisca glomerata; assembly: GCA_003255025.1. Taxonomy (NCBI): domain Eukaryota; kingdom Viridiplantae; phylum Streptophyta; class Magnoliopsida; order Cucurbitales; family Datiscaceae; genus Datisca; species Datisca glomerata. The sequence continues at coordinate 995,740 of QANY01013727.1, read as the reverse complement.
ACCTCAGCAGGGTTAACCAAGGGCATTAGTAACATGCCCTGAATGAACGTGACATACTGGTCTATGAGAAATCTTCTTTTACACTTGTATCATCAAATGGTCACCACTAAAAGTCGGTTGTGGACTCACGGTAGTTCCAATGGAGCGGCAGAGGGGCAACTCAAGTTGGCCGTTCAGATTATATTTAGACAACCCAGATCATCAAAATATTACAAAAAGCAAAAATGGCCGATTTTCCCCCACAAAATTGTACTAATTAGCAAGCCATTTCTGCTAATGTTAATCGCCCGGCTATTTACTTAACTCCTTAAAAACCCACCATTCTTGTAGTACTCCCAAAATGTTACATGTAATAGAACAGTCTTGTTTTTTTTTTTTTCAGTTTTCTCCTTTCTGGGCCATCAGATTAGATCAGACAGGGGCAACTGCTGATTAAACCCAATCCCTAAAGGTAAACACAAAAAGCAGCAAAAGAACGTGCCAAGTTTTTTTAGTTAGGGAGAAAGATTACCACTTCTAGTAAATAAATTAGAACAGTACTCTCTGGTTAACAAGGAAATTTCTCAATGCAAATGTCAGCTATCTAAATTTACAGTTACAGATCTTTGTCCATGAAAACATTAATATTTTGCTCACGCATCAATTGACTGCATTACAGCCACAAAGACAAATCTTACTAAAGAAAAGAGTAAGAAAAAAAGATCACATTATCTACAGGCTGGTGAGACTAGCCAAGTATTTAGAACCTCAAATATTACAGGGAGATTAACCTCAACTCTCTTGCTCCTTTTTTTTCATACCTTTCTTTTTCCAATTGAATTACATTTTCTAACTCACTTTCGAATAAGCGATGCACGGAACGATTGGAGCGCAGAAAAAGATACCCGGATAATTGACAAGAAAAATCTTCATTCAGAAAAGCATTTGGAAGAAAACTGGCACAAATCTTATACTGAATCTACCCCTTCAACTTGCTGTTGTGCGAGGTATCTTTCCCGCCGCTCTTTCTGAAGAAAATTAGTGAAAAAGATGAAGTATAGTTAAAAGATATAAGAGAGATGAAGCAAGTATAGTCGAAAGATTCAAGAAATACTTAAGTTAAACAACAAACTCACCCATTCATCTATGACAAGACCTTCCCCAATGATTTTTGGGCCTGAATCTTCTGGAGGTTTCTTGCGTGCCTCAAGAGCAGCATCAGCTTCAGCTAATTGGCGCTTCAATTTCTCTAGCACCTTCAGAAAATAAAAGGGTAGAACTCTGATAGGCATCCTTCATGTATGAATTTCATGGATCCTAACAGCAGATACATGTGTGCGAGCTACTAACATATGATATTAATCACTAACAGGAGGTACTTACTGGATTAGGACGTTCTGGATCTAGAAAAATCACTCGCAGTATCTGCTCTACTGATACTTGGTCCTTTTGCTCATCAAACTGCGTCAAGCAAGAATATTTAAAATCAGTAATGTACAAGCAGCAAGAATATTTAAAATCAGTAGAATACAAGCAGCGGACGTGAAAATTTTGATTCAACATTCTAATTAGAGGTACCCAGAAAAACTAGAGATGAATCATAAATATTTAAAAATTTATGTATCTAACAATAGAGAGCCAGCCAACAACTAATGCAACTTTTGAATTTAGCAATCGGGAATGAGCAGTGACATGCTTCAACTTTTACTGCAACAGCAATTTGCCACCACTTTCCACTAACAAATCTAAGATTTGTGTGGATGTGTTCTAAAGTAACACTCACACAAGGCTTAGTAAAGGACAAATCAGCCTCTCAGTTCCCCACAAACACACATCACAAGAAAATTTCGTTCACATGATAGATTGACCATCCAACATCCTCTATTGAAAATGCACCCTAGGGAAAAGAAGCATATCTAAATGTGCAACAATGGAGGGAAACTTGATAATTGAAAGGATATGCTCATCGATACTTATAATTGGGACTAGCATTCCATCAACATTACGTGATGGAAAGATTAACAATGATAGAGTATCTCAGAATAAGCTCAATAAAATGTGAATACTAAAACATAGAAAACAATTTGAATTAGCAACGTTAAGAAATGTAAGACGCACCAGCTCAGGTACATATTCCATAGGTCCTTGCACCTTCAAGCTCATGATTTTAAACTTAACCTTGTTCTTTTGATCCACTAGTTTTTCATTGTTCTCCGGAATCTCCACAAACTTGAAAACTAGCAGATCAATCAAAATCAAAACAAAAAATTTAAAAATACCATTACCAGAAAAAAAGGACGCCACAAGTCATCTCAACCAAGATGTATGAATATGAATCAATACCAAAAAGATTCCAAAGATAGGGGAAAGAGTTTACCAGTAGCTATGATACTCTCGCCAGGAGCAAGAATAGCACCTGGAGGACGCATGAAACAACTTTTCGGAGCAGTTGTTTGGAACTATAAAATGTCAAAGGAAATAAACTTATGAATACAATCAATTAAGTAATTATATAGAGATGAAATTATGAAAAAGAAAATATAGCCACCACAATGTGATCTCGCCTAATAGAATGCACACATGACTCTCAATTGTGTGGCAAAATAGGATATCAAAGACCTTCTAGGCATAAAAATATGAAACCAAGAATGTCAAGAAGAAAGCTTTGTAATGAAAGAATTTTTAGATTGGTAGACAGCTAGTACCTTGAATGCGACGTAGGACTTGCTCGTGTTTTTTATTTTAACTGCGCTCCTGACCTGCTTGCCAGGTTCATCTTCAAAGATTCAAGGTAGAAAATAAATAAATAAAATAATACATCGTAAATAACTGAGTTCAACAAGCTAGTAATGATTACATAAGAACGAAAACTACTAGGAAAAGAGAAGCATCTAAGCTCAAAGCTGCTTTACTGCATAAATCTCAACAGTCGATCATACTAAAAGCTATTTCTCTGCCCCTCAAACCCCCATCGTTTCTTCTTTAATCCAAACCAACTTCGTTCTCAATCAGATCCCAAATCCACATTTCAATTATATACTAAAAGTATTTATAACATACTGGATAAATAACCTAAACTTGTGCTCGCAAGTTGATCCTTTTGTTATGAAAGATGCACATAAAACATTCTGATATTTAACGATACCAACAATACGAGCAGCAAAAGATTAAAAAAATACTGATTTGAAAAGCAATAACAGAGAACTCGTAAAGTACCAATTCTACTTCAACGTGAAAAATTCTAATTTATGTTAGATCGAGTGCATTTCCGGTAGATCTTACAAATCCGCAATTCAAAACATACCAAAAAATTGTGACACAATACGATGTTAAAGATAAGACTTACAAGGAAAATAAAGCTTGTTATGTGGATCAAGCTTGAGCCTGCGCCGGGTTGGAAGAAGCGACTTAGCTACCGAAGAGACCGAACTGGAGCTCGGATGACCCGAGGCCTCCACTGTAGGGTGACTGTGAGTCTGATGAAAGTTATGCGACGCCAAAGACGATGACGTACTGGTGGTATTCCCCGACTGCTTGAACGGTAGCTTAAAGAAGCCCCAGCCTTTGGCGTCGGTAGTTGACTTTTGGTCAGCTACAGACATCTCCGGATTCTCAGTTAGCTCTCTCGCAAAGCATCGGATATTGTAAGGCGGTGATTTGAGCTTGTGTGTAGTAGTGCCCTTCACAAATTCACAGTCAACTTTCGGTGCTGATTGCTCTTCTTTTAGTATATGGAGAGCAACTGTTCTTTTCCCTTCGTTGGTGGGAGACCAGTTAGAGAGAGAGAGAGAGAGAGAGAGAGAGAGAGAGAGAGAGAGAGAGAGAGAAGCCGGAACTCAGTGGGAGAAATGAATTGGATTCAACAAAATACTTCACGTCCGCTCCTTCTGTTTACCTTTTTGCTGTCTTTTGTACTTGATTGGCGGGGAACAATCATCCTCCTAAACGACGGCGTATTTGGATTCGGTAACTTCCTTTTGGTTAAATTGCCGTTGACAACGTGTTTTTTGACTTCTGTGACACACGTAGTTGGTGCAACTTGACCTTTCTCCAATGGAAGAACTTCGTTTAGTTCTTTTAAATAAGGGATTAAGTGCGACAAATAGTCTAGTACTAATTAAAAAAATCAATTATGAGGTTGATATAAGGACCTTACTGATGGTGAAATCTCAAGGACAAATCACCTTAGTTTTAATGCTTTGAATCTACACAAGGGGAAATAACAAGAAGCCAAAGTGGGGTTGATCTCATTTTACCTCTCTCACTCTTAAGTTAGTTCGAGTGTGAGGTCAGAAAGCACATGTAGGTGTTAGAGGGTGATTGTCGTACCTCTTAAATGTCATTACTTTTCTTATTTGTGGTGTTTAATGGATAGTTAAGAGTGATGCATACAATATGAACAAAAGTCGCATCACCAACTAGACTCTTCCTCAGTACGATCTCAAACTTCACATCTCTCTCATTGACTTGGCAGAGGTACGATCTAAGATGGCATGACGTGATACATCCGACCATCCTGTAGTTGTGTCTTATTGAACGCTCCCTTGACGCCTATCACACCACACACATTTAATTTGCTTGACCTTGACGGTGTTTGCTTGATTGTCTCCTCAATCGAAACATGTTGTATGACTCATATTCTTCTTGCCTCTTGTTAGGTAAGAGATCATAAATACCAATGAGACATTATATGTTTTGTGTAAGATTGACGCCTCATCCTATAGGCATAATAAGTAAGGGGAGAATTTTATTGCATTGGATATTTTCTGATGGTATGAATATTTCTTCCTACACTTACATGAGGGTCGTCGGGACTTAGTCATATTTTTTCAGAGTGAGTGCATCTTGCATCTCACACGTTCAATTTAAGATCAGTTATAACAAAACTAATCATTCTATTTTAAATAGTTGAACGGTTTAATTAGAAAAATTAAACTAGTAGGGGATTAAATCGTGAATCAAAATAAAGTTGGTATGGAAATCCCATTTTGCCCCTTGAATTTTTAATTAAAGTGTAATGAAAAGGGTGAGACATTTTTAAATTGGTAGGTGAATACTTTTCTCCAAATCCTCCTTTTTGCTACAACCAATCAACTACGCCTTACTTGGCGGGCAGTATTTTGGAGTGGATATTCATTCATAACCATTTCTTTAATGGAAGACTTGATCAAGTCAATATAAAAATTTCTCTGTGGCCAGCATACATGGCTTCCACCCAATTGAAAATGTTTAGTTTTCTAATGTGAAAGCGGAAATTCTACTACAGATCAATATTGATATCAGGACTTGATTCATCATTAGATCATCTTATATGAGATTCATGTCAAATGTATTTAATAATAAAATAAATCTTCATGCCTAATCATAGGTAAAACCGGATTTTTTGTTCAGCGTGGCAAATTTATTTTATAGTGTATTAGAAATTTATATGCATAAATAATTATATACAGTGATATAATATAAGTAAATATGCCTGTTGATATTTATTACCATAAACTAAACCACTAAGCCTTTTTCTTTTGTTAAACAACCCATGTAAATTGTTGGAATAAAAGTTGATTTTTAAGTTTATAATTTTGTTTCTCATTTACTTGTACAGTTTATTGATTAATCACATCTCTATTATATACTTTGACGATTTCAATCTTAAAAGAATTTCTTCTTCTACTATATTCTGGAAACATAATGTAAAAGAGATTTTCGAGAATTGAAAGAGTTAGAGAGAAAAAATAGTAGATTTTGTATTCATTGAATTGTCATTTTTTCGATACATATGGAGGTATTTATAGGCATTTTTCTCCATGATCATTTTTCACGAGAATGAATATTTAATAAATACTTAATGTGATTATGATCGTTGATCAAATCACGAGAATGAAGGTAACTACCGCTATCAGATTTGATTCTCTTTTGACTGTCATGTCACATTTATTTGACTTCTTCTTCTTTAGTCTGCCTCCAGGCCGTTTTCCAAGAGTTATAAAATTGTGTATCTCCACTTTAACCAAAAACTATCACCTGAGATGAAAGACGATTCTAAGAGTTGTTTTATGTGATTGAATAATCTCATCCATATTTTTCTTACGTTTCTCATATTCAAATTGACACGAGAAGCATTTTGGATAGTCTTCACAACCTCCAAGGAATCACAAAAGACCTTGATACTATTAATCTTTTTGTACCCAATACCAGCAACATAACCCTAGGACTCCATGGAATACAACCCAAGGTATATTATTACCCAAGTTAGAACTTCTGTTTTTGAAGTAACCCAAGTTAGAATTAGTAATCTATAATTTATAATATATTAAAAGTGATTTGATTCAAGAATCATTTTTTAGACCGTTTTATCCTTACCATTGTTATGTTATACCAAAATTATCATTTTAAACATTGAAAGAGTTTGTGCTTATTGACTACTACTTATTCATAATTGGCTACATTTGGTGAAATGCATAAATGGTATTATGGCAAACACCTATATTGAATAAGACAATTCATTTTTATCCTCAGAATATCATAAAACACAAATGGAAAAGCTACCCTCAAATTAAACTAAATATCATTTAATCACAGTTAATCACAGTTAATCACAATTAAACTAAAAAATACCCTCAATTTAAACACAATTATTCATTTTCGATCTGATTTTAACTCTATTTAATCACAATTAAAATTTCATTTTCATTAGAGAAAGAATCTCCTTTCATTTTTAATATTGAATTGAATACTCATTAAAAGTTGGATATGCAAACTAAATATCCTGATTTGCTTAGGATTAAAAGTTGAATTGAATATAATAAATGAACTGAATTTAATATAATCAATCCACATTAATTTTCTAATTGAATTGAATGCCGATTAAAAGTTGGGTATATAAATTAAATGTCCTAAAATTATATTCATGTTTCTATTGGTGTCTTTATTTAATTGTAATCAACAAAAACAAATGTTTTAAATTTAAAATAATACGTGTATACATTAATATCAAATTTATGTATTTAGAATAAATGCATCAGGTGAATGAAGAGAGTATTTTGATTGCAAATGAAGTGAACTTGGAGAAAGTTGTCATCCAACCGTCAATAATTTATTAACATTACAATTTATTTGTAAATGCAAATACGCATTGTCATTCAAAATATAACATGCACTATGGATTTGAGCAAACAATAAGATAAATGTCTTCTTCTTTACATTTTCATTGTCTTTTATCCTATATATAGGTTTCTTTTAATTGTCCATTTTTATGATTTTGAAATTTAAAATTATTGAAGAAAAACATTGCTTCTGATGTTTTCTTTTTAAATAAATTAGTTTGTGTTTACCTCTTAATTTTAGTTAGTTTTAATTTATTTGAATGGATGAGTTCCAATTGTTTTATCTATAATTATTGTTGTTGAAGGAACGTTGTAAAGCGGTTGGACATACGATCTACATGTCTATCGACCAGTTGCACCATGAAAAAGAAGTGATTAACCAGAGAAGAAAAATCAAGTGAACGTAGAAGATCAATTGAGGTGGATGTGCTTTTAGGTGGAGAAAAAATGTCTTTTTGTGTTACAAGTCACGTATTCGCCACGTGATAACGGAAAAAATAACGTGTTTGTAGATCATAGGAAAATTTTAACATTCTTAATTTTTCAGTTTACTTTCAATTCATCACCTATTAGTTTCTATAATGATTATAGTTATAAAAATATATGGTTTGTTATGATTATTGATAAATTCATAAATATTCATAGTAATCTTCTTTCAATGAATTATTAGTTGTAACAATATTATCAAAATCGTGATCCCGATCGTAGAATCATACGATCCTACGATCCTATAACCATCAAATGATTCGGATCGAGTAGAAAATCACATTCTTATAGGATCGTGATAGAATCGAAGTAGGATCAGTAGAATCGTAGGATCGGACCGACCCTACCAATCTCTTAATTGGGGTATTTTTTTATTTTATCCAATGTTGTCAAAGGGCTGGCTGTTGGAGCCCACCTCCTAAGTCCCCTAAGTCCAATTTGGTGCAATTGAAGCTCATCTCCTAGTTAATAGGTTGCACAAATCAAAATTATTAAATCTCTATAACATTCCGTGGGTTTTGACTCGTATTTTCTTACACAAATCTTTGAATTTGTAAATTTTATTTGTTTGTTAAGAGTGAAGTGGTTTTCAGAGAAAAAATTCCATGAGAATTTAGTTTTATAATTTTAATTTTGAGAAACTTATGAAATTAAATTTGAATTGTCTTTGTTGCTTTACTCATTAAAATGTTTGAGTGTGAAAATTCTTTTGAGGAACTTTAAAAATTATATATTTGTGATCAAATTTGAGTTGATTATTTTGAGACGTTATATATTTTAAACATCTATGAAGTAGAGTAAAACTTACTTTTATTACTTAATTTTAATTAGAATAGTTGTTAAGCTTATTTTTTAAGTATCTAAGTTTTTTAATATTAAAATTATTAATATTTAGTAAGATTTATGATCATCGATCCGATTCGAAATACTCTTCATCGATCAGAGTAAAAAATATGATCTTGACAATCTTGAAATGTAATTTTATGAATCACGTGCAACACACGTACTATAAGACTAGTATCATCAAATTCATTCCACACTCTATGATCATCTCTACTACTATACACGAATGTCATCCTACCCTACAAGTGTCATCATTTTCCTACCCTATTCACTAAACCTAACATACACCATAGAATTATTGCTACTAATGCGAAATGAGAGATTTGAAAGAGTTATTTTAGATGGAAAGAGAATAAATTGACGTGTTGGGTAAAACCTGTTTTATGATGATCTTTTAACCTGTTTTATGATGATCTTTTAACCTGTTTTATGATGATCTTTTTTTCTTTTAGGTATCCTAAATAGATACACGGGATGCATGGAATTAAACAAATTAAAAAAAGTTAATTAAAGTTAATATATTAAAATACATTTATATATTAATAATTAGTTGGATAGAACAACTTGAATAAAGATGATTATATTAAACAAGAAATTTCAGACTCTAAGATAAGGGAAACTACAGACACTAATATGAAAATTACAACTAAATTAAAACTGTAGATACTTGCAAAGCAATGACTAAGATGAATTTCATCTTTCAGAGTTTGTTTGGAGACTACGGTGAATGGCTCTGCAGAATACAACCATCAAGATTGAAGACTTAGCAAATAAATGTTTCAATCTCTACAGAACTCGAAATTGTATTCTTTCTCCAAACATACAAATTCTCTATTTAGTAAGGAAAAATAAAAAAATCACAACCACTCTCAAAGACACGAATTTTCTATATATAAAACTGCCCTTTCTCTCAAAGACACGAAGTAGACAGTTTCCCTACATTGGAAACTACCCACACACCTCATAGGCAGCTGAGAGACAACGGTTTTTATCTCTTGAATGCTCTATAATTACACAATAAAAACATGTGGCAAAAATTAGAGCTCCATCCAGAACATTAGGATTGAACCGAACTGAACTTAACAGTGTCGGGATGTGCTAAGTCGAAGTGGCCGACAGTTGCGGCGATGGTGTGTGTGTGAGATACTTGTGTTCTATCTAAGTACTCACTACCCTACAAAATGTGGGGTGCTCCTTGGGGCATGGTCCCAAGGCCCAATGTAGGGACTTATAAACCACACTTCCATCTTTTGCCTAAGTAATGTGGGATGTTGGCTTCTTACCTACCCACTACTTATTCTTTATTTTCATTCACACACTTATCTTTACTCTCATAAAGCTTTAAAGCTCCAACAATCCCTCACATGAATGAAAATACCTAAGAAGACAACGACGTCGGAAGAAAGTAGCAGATGAATTTTGCTTTGCAAGATGTGTCTTTTGGACTTAAATCTAGCTTAATGATGATTTATTAGATTTACCTAAAGAACAGTGAATAACATTCTTGAACTGTCCTTCCTCAAAAGTAAACTAAGATAATAGATCTCACACATAACTCATCTTAATACGTTCGAGTTCATACAATTTTGTTCATTTTGGCTTGAACATATCATGTTTCTATGAGAGCTTTAGAGAGATTAAGCCTTAAAATTTCTCATAGAAGCGATCCCAATTCTACTCTCATATAGGTGATAGTGATTAAGAATGATATGTCTTTGCTCCTCTTATAAGCAAGATATCAATGTCATTTAATACTAAGCATACCCTTCAACGTCAACAGATAAAACAGTTACGTGCATCATAGGAATGAGAAGAAACAAAGTTTCTTAGTGTATTATTGTAAATCATTCCTACCAGTTTATCTATTGAACCTAGATTTTGAGATCTCTAGTCAAATTAGTAAGGTTATTATCTGAATGATTCATTGAATAAGAATTAAGCTCATTCCTCTCGATGTCACATTGACAAGCTCTTTAGATGACCCTTTTGTTAAAGGATATGCCATATTTTCCTTTGACCTTATGAAGTTAATGAAATCACACCATTTGAGAGCAACTACTTAATAGTATTATATCTACGCCGGATGTATCTAGACTTACCATTATACACATTATTATTTGCTCTAAAGGTAGTAGCCATATTATCACAATGTATGCATATGACTGACGCAGGCTTTGGCCATGCTGGAATGTCTTCTAGAAAATTTCTAAGTCATTCGGCTTCTTTACCAGCCTTATCAAATGCTATGAATTCTGGTCCATAGTCGAACGAGCTATACAAGTTTGCTTCGTAGACTATCAATATATTGTTCCACCACCAAGGGTAAATATATCCACTCATGGATTTAGTTTATAGACTGTTAAATATCCACTTTGCATCACGAAATCCCTCCAACACAGGTGGGTACGTCGTATAGTGCAATCGAAAGTCAATGGTGTACTTTAAGTACCTTAGCACCATGACTAATGCATCCCAATGATCATATCCATGACTATTCGTATATCTTGTAAGCCTTCCTACTGAATAGGCTATGTCAGCCTTATGCAATTCATGATATATATTAAGCTATCAATTATTTGTGAGTACTCCAACTGAGATATTCCAACTGAGATACTCCAACTCTACAGTTTGAGTCGAATGGAGTTACAACTGGTTTGCTTTCAATTTGACCAAACTTCTTTAAGATCTTTTCCACATAATGAGATTGGGTAAGAATACATTTTTATCAGAAGTTTACTTCACTTGAATTCCAAGAATGAAATGTGCCAGACCTAAGTCTTTCATATCAAAGTTAGAACTCAACATCTTATTGGTAGAATATATTATATCATTATTTGTTCACATTATGAGCATATCATCTACATATAAGCATACAATAACAAACATATCATTAGTACCTTCAATGTAGACAACACTGATTTATCATGAAACCATTCGATATCATAGTGTGATCAATTTTTTCATGCCCTGCTTTGGAGCTTGTTTCAATCCATAAAGAGATTTGACAATGTTACAAAGCTTTCGTTCTTGGCCCTTTACCACGAACCCTTCAGGTTGCTCCCTGTAGATTTTTTTCGTCTAGATCTCCATTTAAGAAAGCAGTCTTAACATCTATTTGGTGTATCTCCAAATTATGTATAGTTGCAATTACAATCAGTATTCTAATAGAAGTGATCATCGTCCTTAGAGAATGGGTATAAGAAAAATCTATACCTTCTTTTCGTCGGTGATTTTTAGCTACCAACCGAGCTTTGTACTTTTTTAAAAATATCTAATATTCCCTAGTGGGAGATGAACTAACATTCAATGTGCTATTCTACAAAATGGAGAAAAATGAGCTTTTGGATTTGCCATTGCCTCTTTGTAGGTTTTAGGTTCAGCTTCCTTCAAGTATGCTAGAAACTATTGTCCAAATGAGGCACTTGTTCTAGCTCATTTCCTTCTTCTAGGCTCTGGTTCAGATTCTTCATCAATATGAGCTCTAGATGAACTTTCTACTATACCTTGTTTGGTAGGTTGATAGTGTCTTCCTTCCTTAAATAGAAACACATTCTCGAAGAATTTAACATTAACAGACTCCATTGTAGTGTTGGTACTTACGTCAGAAATTTCTCAATCCATCACCAAAATCTATATACAGCATTGTTTAACATGTATTCAATGAAAACATAATCTATAGTCTTGAATCTAAGCTTGACTTTCTTAGGTTATGATACGTATACCTTTATGAGACACCGCTACACTTTTAGAATTTTATAGGAAGGCAACTTCTTTTTTCACACTTCATAAGGTGACTTGTTAGTCTTCTTATGTGGAATCTTGTTAAGTATGGTGTTGGCCGTAAGCAAAACCACACCCCACAAATTATGAGGTAACCCAGAACTATTCAACATATCGTCGTCGTGACTTTTAGGGTTCTATTTTTCCTTTCAATGCCCCCATTTTGTTGAGGCACTACGTCGTGATGAGCATAAAATTTAGGTAGCGTGGTGGAGCCATATTGTCCACCTCGATCGGATCTAAGCACATTAATTTTCTTTCCAATTTGATTTTAAACTGTAGAATTGTATATCTTAAACATATCCTGAGTCTCATCTTATGAATGCAACATGTGGATATAACCAAATTTACTATGATCATCAATAAATGTTACAAAATATTTTCAGCCTCCTCTACCTGGTGAGAATTTTATATCACATAAATCACAATGTATTAATCCAAGTAATTCACTAGTTCTTTATGTAGATTTAAATGATTTTCTAGTGAATTTGGATTCAACACATATTTCACATTTACGTCCTTTTTCTATGCTAAATTTTGGTATTAAACTTGAATTCATTGTCATTTGCATAGAATTAATATTTACATTAATTTCAAAATTTAAAAGGATAATTAATAGAGATAGAGTTATTATCAAACTATATAGTAATAAGGTTGGTTAGTATCAGAGTTTCTGCGAAACTTTCTCAAATGTGACATTAGTTACCACCAATGATAAGACTTTCCTACTACCACCTATCACTGCCGGCCAACCACAGCCGCCGCTGACGCCGGTGTTGATTTTTCTGGCGATGTCACCAAAATAGTAAATTCTGGCGACATTGCAAAATACCAGAATTGGCGGCGCCAGCGCAGGAAATCCAATTTCTGGTGCCGACGCCAGAATTCTAAAAGAATTCCTATTTATTTTCTTTGTCCTCTATTGTTCGGCTCATGCGTTCTTCATCTTCTCACGATCAGAATAATTATAATAAATATTTAAAATAAAAATACAAAAATTCCTACGCCCCAAAGCGGCTGACACAAGATCTAAGGAAAAATTAAAAGAACAAAGCCTAGCCCAATAATCACCATATAATTAATGATCCATTATCTTATATTATATGAATAATACAAGAAAAATCACATAACATTTAACATATAAATGTATAAAGAACGCTTTGATACCACTTGTTGGTCATCGCGACGCGTGCGTGGCGAAAGTATGTGGCGCGTGGTCATTTTAAAAGAAAATAACTTTTAGTAAAAATGAATTTTTTAATAAAAAAAATTGCGCAACGCCACGATAGTAATTTTTTTTATTGAAAACTCTTTTCAATCAGTCAGGATCCATTATATATTTATATATTAAATTAGGAATCATATACCTCTTGTAGTCTTAATCAAGCATCCTTGTAAAACCAATCAATCCTCCGTCCCACGAAACTGTTTCAACGATCAGTAGACTCTGAGATCCACACCGAGATCTTTCAAGTCAATTCTCAACGCACTAAGACGTGTATGGACACATAGAATATTACAAGATATTTTTTTTGTCTCTAGATATTCTCAACACATGAGATCTAAAGATTTACTGAGAATGACTTTTGTGAGGCGACTCTCTAAAAGAACGTGATTATTAGTCTTTTTGAAGATTTTATTAACTATTAATCGTAGAGAAAAATCACTCTGAGCAATTGTGTTCGGAACTCAATTCTCTGATTGATCAATTGGTGATTTGATCAACTCATTCATCAACTTAGGCTATTCAAATAAAATATGTATCTTATTCTAGATAATGACATATCATATATTTAGGAATAATTAAAAATTAAAAATAATACTTAATTTCAAATTGTCCAATACAGTGCCTCACGGCATTACTGTAGTGCCACGTGCCACTATGTAGTCCATGTCAATCTCTGATACCTAATCAGAGATTGACACGTGGTAATTACTATAAATTAATTATTTATTTTATTAGATAAATATCTAGATATCAGTTATTCAAAATTAACATATCTGAGTACCTCTATCAACTAAATTATTTATTATTACACAAATAACAGATTTAATTGATTCAAAATATTATCTAATAGTAATTTAATTATCTAATTTCATAAATTAGATATTCTGTCTCACTTATCGATAATTATTAGTATATTTATTAATTCTAAAAATTACATTTATATATATAAATAATTCAATTAATTAATCACACATAATTATCTCATAATTATGTACTTACCCCAGAATAAGAATAACTTTGCAAGTTAGTCTTTTTCACATATCGTGAAATATTCACACCCTAGACGGCGTAGTATAGAGGTAACTTGGGGACCATGTACCTACAATCCTAAGTTCTAATAAACCGAATTATTAATTAAATTCTTTAATTAAATAATCTTATATATTAATTTCATTATTACTCCACTATAAATATGGAATTAAGCTCTTAGTTTTTATAGAATGTATTTACAGAGTATTCTCATGTAGTCCGCTGATATAATCAATTCATGTAGTTCTGTCCTCCAATTATTGGTTCATAAATTAGAATTGGTAAAAATTATCATTTTACCCTTTAATTATATCTTGATCTTTAAATATCATTAATCCACTAGTGAATGACTAATTTATAATCTTATTATAAATTTGAGCTCAATTACTATTCAGTTCCAGAATTAACACTTAAGAGAACCAATATACAGTCCCTTAAGAAAGCTTGGATTCCAAATCTTGTAAAATCATGTTATCAGCCATGCATATCACTGAATCTCCAAAATAGAAGTCAATAGCCTGTTTTGCAAATAAATTTTAACGAGTGAATCAAAAGATCCAGTAGACATGTATAAGAGTTCATGACTACTTAGGACTCAGTCTGGTTAACATATGATCATCGAATTGATGTGTATTAAATTTTTATGATAAACGACATGTTGATAAAGATATTAATTCACATTGGTCCAGTCATATATAATCTCATTATATAAAGTACTTTCACTATGATGTCTATTCACATCAATGATCTGGATCTAGATCACATGCATTCATAATGCTTAGTGAACCGCGCTAACAACCATTCATTAAAGATTTAATACTTTAGTATGTTGCTGATAATTTTATTCATTATCTATGATCTTAATACTCTCGTACTAATACATGATCATAGTCTCATTAATGAATATGAAATTTTTAGATATTTATATAAATTATTCAAGAATAATTTAAAAGAATAATTATAAGAAAAATGTAATGCTCATTAAATTTCATATCAAAAAATCAATACACATGTTTTGAGGGCATAACCCTCAACAAGCCTATCACATATCACTTAACTCACGAATATAAATAGGAGATGCAGATTTTCCATTAAAGTAATAGCAGAAGTTACAGCAGTTACATTAAGCTTAGAAAGACCATCACACACATACCCCTTATCCACAAACATCCCCCCTAGTCAAGACAAACTTGTCAGAGTCAAATACAAGTTTAAACACACTCTTGCATATGTGAGATCCCCAAATCAATTCTTGCCAATTTCAGCATGTGGAGTACATTGATGGAGTGTGTTATTTTTTCTAAGGTAAACTTCAGAGGCACTTTTCCTTTCCCATTCACAGCAGCTTCAGAGGAATTTCCCATGTACAACTTTTCACCTTTCAACTTCTTAGTTGAAAATAATTCTCGTCACCACAGATATGCCTGGTAGCATCAATATCAATCCACCAACTGCTGGTGTCAGTGACAATACACAATTAAGAAATTGCACATAGGTTATCAATCTCAATCACATATTCTAGATTATTCTTGTTAAGTTGTTCAGGTTATTGCCCATCGTGTGGTCCTTTTGTGCCAATAGTCTTTTACTATATGTCCAGCTCGCACACCTAGTGATTGCCATTGATCTGCTATTATCCATCCCATTATTGCCGTTGCTCATGGATTTCCTCTTATTGTTCTTCGGCTTCGGTATCATTCCTTCCATCATATTTGCTTTCATCTCTATGGAAGAGGATAACAATTTGAAATCACTTTACTGATTATCTTCCTCGATCTGAAGTCTCACCACGAGATCCTCCATCATTATGTCCTTTCGCTTATGTGTTAAGTTACTCTTGAATTCCTTCCAGGTCGGCGATAGTTTCTCAATCGTTGTAGCCACTTGAAATGGTTCACTGATTGTCATACCCTCGTTGGTCAACTCGTTAAATAATATATGAAGTTCTTCAATTTGGCTGACTACTGTGTTCTTCTCTTCTCCAGATATTTCAAAAACTTCCCAACCATAAATTTATTTGTCCCGACATCCTCAATTTAGTACTTCTTCTCCCACGCTTCCCATAATTCATTTGACGTCTTGAACGATTAGTACACATTATACATAGTGTCCACATGACCGTTCAAAATATAATTATGGCAGAGAAAATCAGAGTACATCCATGCTTCCTTCATAGATTCCGTCTCTTTAGAGTGCTTGTCCTTTGGAGTAACATGACACTTCTCCCTCAAATATGTGCCAGATTCAGAGTTGACAGATAAAATAACATCTTTTGTTGCCATCTCTTGAAGTCTCCTTGAAATGTTCCAATTTCTCAGCGTGATGCACTGTTTTGACAATAGCATTTTGTTACTCCATTGAATTCGTCTTTAGAATGTTGAAACCACAGCTGGATAGAACAACTTGAATAAAGATGGTTATATTAAACTAGAAGTTATAGACTCTAAGATAACATTATAGGGAAAGCAATGATCTAAAGACGAATTTCATCATCCACAGTTTGTTTAGAGACTACAGTGAATGTCTCTACAAGATACAACTACCAAGATCAGAGATTTAGCAAACAAATGCTTCAATCTCTATAAAACTTGAAAATGTATTCTTTCTCCCAACACACGAATTCTCTGTTAAGGAGGAAAAATTAAAAAATCAAAACAACTACTCTTTATACGGTTACACTAACTTATATATAGGAAGGGTGGTAATTTTCTATAGAAAATTGCCCCCTTCTATAATGTTGCAACGCGCGTGCGACGTGGAGAGACGATAGAAAATAAGACTTTTGAAAATATATGGAGTCGCTACCAATCAAATTAGAGTGTGATTGGCATACCTCTCTCACTCTTAAGTTATCTCCCTCTTTATGAACTTAACAACTGCATTTCTGGTTACATTTGAATATGAAATTGCTTCCACCCATTTGGTGAAGTAATCTATAGCAACCGAAATGAAACGGTGCCCGTTAGAAACTTTTGGTGTGATAGGTCCAATTACATCCATACCCCACATCGAGAAAGGCCAAGGTGAAACCATTATGTGTAGTAGAGATACCGACATATGAATTTTATCTGCATAAATTAGACACTTGTGACATTTTTTGGCATATTTGATGCAATAAGACTCTATAGTCAACCAATAGTATCCTGTGCTTAAGATTTGTTTAGCCATCATACGACCGTTTGCATGAGTACCACAGTTTCCTTCTTTTGTACAGTATGTCACCATTAAAAAAGAACCCCATAGATAATCTTCTGATGGTACGTTTATCATTCTCATAAGCTTTTTGCGGATATTCCTCATTTTTAATATAGTGTTTGATATCGTGGTACCATGGCCTTCCATCAGGTTCTTCTTCAACACTCAAACAATAGGTGGGAGAGTCTCGTTTCTTGATCTTTATGGACCAAACTTCTTCTTTAAAATCCATAGAGAACATAGCAACTAGTGTTGCTAATGAATCTACATTTTGATTATTTTCTCTAGATATATGATCGAAAGAAAATTCCTCAAAAGTATGGCCTAATTTAGCTATATATCTATTATACGGTATCAATTTAGAATCTCGAGCCTCCAAATCTCCCTTTGGTTGATGTATCACTAGTAATGGATCTCCATACACTCGAAGTTTCCTGATCTTCATATCACAAACTGTCTGAATTCCCATTGTACATGCTTCATATTTCGCAACATTATTTGTACAATCAAAACATAATTTTGTCGTAAATGGAAAAAACTCTCCCTCAGGAGATATGATGATTGCCCCAATTCCATGTCCTACATCATTAGATGCCCCATTAAGTAACATTATCCATAATTCCGAGCCTATTGATTCTTCTTCATTCTTCAATATCGCTCAAATGTTTTCATCAGGAAAATCGAACTTCTTAGGCTCATAATCTTACACTGGCTGATCAGCTAGATAATCAGCGAGTGCACTTCCTTTTACTGCTTTCCTGGTGACGTAGACAATATCATATTCTATTAGTAAAACTTTCCATTTAGCGATTCTACCAGAGAGCGAAGGCTTCTAAAAAAAATAATTGATTAGGTCCATCTTTGAAATTAACCACGTGGCATAATATATCATATACTGCCTAAGCCGATGAGCAGCCCAGGCTAACACACAACATGTTTTCTCCAACATTGAATAATTAGTCTCATCATTTGTAAACCTTTTACTCAAATAGTATATAGCTTGCATCATGTTGACCTAGCACACATCCCATCGACTTCTTTTTAAGTTTCCTCCTGGATGCGTCGTGTTGACCTAGCACACATCCCATCGACTTTTCAGTTATTTTCAAATATAAATTAAGTGGTCTTCTTGGAGTTGGAGGCACCAATACAGGTAGACTCTACAAATAATTCTTGATTTCTCAAAATCCTTCTGGCAATTGTCATTCTATCCTTTTGTATCATTTTTACGAAGAAGCTTAAAAATATGTTCACAAGTTGCAGTCAGCTGCAAGATGAACCAGGCGATATAATTTAACCTTCCTAGGAATCCTCTTACTTCTTTTTCAGTTTGCAGTGGTGGCATATCAATGATGGCTTGAAGCTTGTCTGGATCCACTTTTATTCCCTCCTTGCTCACAACAAAACCAAGCAATTTTCCAGAAGATGCAACAAATGTATATTTTGCTGGATTAAGTTTCAACTGATACTTCCTCAACCTCTCAAATAGTTTCCGTAAAGCAATAATATGATCTTCTCATTGACGAGTCTTGGCAATCATATCATCAACATACACCTCAATCTCCTTATGCACCTCAATCTCCTTATGCATCATATCATGAAATAATGTCACCATTGCCCGTTGATAAGTTACTCCTGCATTTTTCAAACTAAATGGCATTACCTTATAACAAAAGGTGCCCCACAAAGTAACAAAAGTGGTATTTTTATGATCATCTGGAGCCATTTTGATCTAGTTATAGCTTGGAAAGCAATCCATGAACTAAAACGTTGAATGCCCTACAATGTTGTCTACCAGAATATCAATGTAGGGTAAAGGAAAATTATCTTTTGGATTAGCCCGGTTCAAGTCTCTATAATCTACACACATTCTAATTTTCCCATTTTTCTTTGGCACTGGAACTATGTTAACAACCCACTCAGGATATTTTGCTACTTTTAAAAATCCCACATCCACTTGTTTCTGCATTTTCTTTGATCTTTACCAACATGTCAGGTCTCATTTTTCCTAACTTTTTCCTTACTGGCTTGCATTCAAGTAAAAGTGGTAAATCATGGACCACAATATCAGTATCTAACCCTAGCATATCTTGGTAGGACCACACGAAGACGTCTTTGTATGCATTGAGTAAGTCGACTAATTTTTTACGGTTCTCACTGGTCATAGAATTGCCTATTTGAACTTCCTTTATCTCAACATCTAATCCAAAATTTACAACCTCTGTTAATTCTTGATATGGTTGAGTTATTTTATCCTCTTCTTATAACAACATTTCCAGAGACGGTTCAAAGTTATTATCATCACTTTCTTCTGATTCTACGCTAAGAATGAGATTGTCGACATCATTGCTGATACTTTTATTTTCAAAATTGTCATTCTCAATCCTCAATTAGATTATTAGGAAGAAGGAAGGGGAGAAAAAGAAATAAAAGTGCATGAGTATAAGCATCAAGTTGGAGGAAAATGAAAGTGAAAACTGAAATTTTATTTAATATTAATAAATGAAAGTCAACAAACTACGAATTTCAAAATAAAGGAAAGACATTGAATAAGACAAAATGAAAGGAAATAGAACTTAACCCATTACTAATAAAATTTCTAAGACATTGGGCAGAATGGAAGGAATTTGAAATTAATTTATTACTCTTGAAATTCTCTAAAAAGCATTGACAACTCGGTGATGTCCCAATTGTTCAGCTCATGATTTAGATCACATCGATAAACCCAATCCTTTGTATTTTATGTTTATGAATTTCCAAAAATTACACCTATTGAAAGCTTGACTATATTATCTTGAAGACTGAAGTGATCTTCATAGGATGAATCGTTGAAGGAAATCCATCCGCTTCTAAAGGATTTATAAATATGTGGTATGATCATCATGTCCATCTCAGGCTCCCTGTCCTCAAGCCTAGCAATCTTTTTCCCTTTTTTGTGCTTCCATTCTTCCTCTATCAGCCTTGATTGTTTTGTATCTCAAACTGTACATTTGATAATTCTTTTCATACTGAATTGGCTTACTTATACCTTGATATTCTTTCCAAAGTCTTTTGCCCAGCTTATACCCCATTGCATCATCAATTTTGCCACCATTTGAGATGCTCTTGTTGGACTGGGAGCTGGAAGAGGTTTCCCTTCGCAACAAATGTGGTATTTGCAATCTCAAACGATCGAAAGGAACATTTTAATGCTTCTTCTACTGCATCAACATATGGCATGGTGGCGGGTTTAGATACCAGTAAATCCTCTGCATCAACATATGCAAATGAGTTTATGATCGACTATAAATTTTAGTTTTTGATGTAGAAAAGATGGCACTGCCCCAGCTGAATTGATCCATGGTCGTCCTAAGAGAAAACTGTATGCTGGAATAATGTCTACCACTTGAAAAATCTATGTCCCCAATTACTTCCCTTCGAGTACTATCGAATGCCCTCACTATCATAGTGCTCGGTCGCATATGTGATATGTCTACAGGGAGCTTTGCTAATGTAGATCTTGGTATTACATTCAAATATGACCATTATCTATCAATACTTTGGCTACAACATAGTCTTTACATTTCACTAATTTATGCAGGGCTCTAATGTGTCTGGTACCTTCAGGAGGAATTAATATCATCTGTAAAACTGATGAAATTTGGTGCGGTAATATTTTCCACAATTCCACTGAATTTCTCCACCATAATATCATGACAAACATATGCTTGATTCAACACTTTCAACAATTCTTGATGATGTGGTTCCAAATTAAGAAACAACGATAATAAAGAGATGCGGGCCCGTAAACGATTAAGATGCTCTATCACCTTATATTCACTATGCTCGATGAGTTTTAAGAATTCACATATTTCCTCTTCAAAAATTGATCTTTCTTGCTCTTTATTCTTTATTATTGTTGGCTCTATCAACTGGTCTCCATGTAGCTTTCTTTAGAATTTGTGAACATTGTCTTCTTTGGCCTTCCCTTTCCTTTGCCTTTTTATATCTTCGTATTTGTCTCCTTTCAGGCATATAACATCTGCCACTCATCGTCAATCCACTGACCCCTGAAATATTAGTTATAGGAAGACCAAGGTCTGTTGGGTTTTTCCTTATTTCACTTTCATTTATAATAACCTCGTACCCGCATCTCCATGGAAAAACTTTCCAATCTTTGTAAGGAAACGTACATGATACCTGAATTGTGAAGGGTCTCGGAGCGTAGGACACTGCAGTGCAGGATGACTTCTCCTCATAATGTATTGTGAGGTTTAGGGACATAAGATATCATTTCAGCGTTTGTCTCGGATGAACCATTGAGAATAGGATTGACTAATGAGTCCATTTGACTATTCTCACTTTCCTCATCTTCACTTATGATAAATATCTTTGCATCCAACAACTTATGAACTTCAACCTTAAAGCCATTACATACTTCAATAGTGTGTCCACTCATTTTTACATGAAATAAACAGACAAAATCATGCTTATGATCCTCAGAAACTTTCATGACCTCTGGGCGCATAATGGAAATGTATCATGTTTTAGAAAGAAAATGAAAGAGAGTCTCCATAGACATATTCACTTCTGACACATGTCCTTTGTTGGCTGGATAGATTTGACCAATGGCATTCATAGTAGGCGCTTCACGATTTGGTAGAGGATTAGAATTGACATCAGGATTTCCATTTGCCTTTTTAAAATTCAAGCACTCAACCTTGATCAATGCTTTCACTTTACCCTATAATGCTGTGCAATTTTCAGTTGAATATCCTACTTCCCCAATAAGATAATCACATTGATCCATCAGATCATACCATCGAGAAAATGGTGGCTGGAGAGGCTCGTAAGGGACTGGCATTAACTGATTATTTTGTATTAATTGTGGCAACAATTCCGTGTAGGACATCAAAATTGGGTCAAATTGATCAAACCATTGGTTATTCCTATTTCCCTTTAGAGGGTGATCAGTCTGACCAACATTTTACTTCTGAGTCGACGGTCTAAAACAAGTTCTTTGATTATTCTGAAACGTTGATGTTGAGGGTGATAATTGTATGAAATTTGTCAAGCATTTGTCACATACGATGCCGCAGATTTGGGTCCTACACTATACTTTGAAAATCTTAACGTAGGGTTCACAACTGGTGATGAGTATCCAAAATTGATTACCTGTACATTTCCCTTTTTTTCGCTTCGATGTCAACCCTTTTTCATAGAGGAAATGTTTGATACGGCTTCTAAAATTCTAGCATTTTAAATCCTATATTCAATTCTTTCACCAATTAAAATAATGTCAGAAAAGTTGTTTGAAGCATTTCCAATCATCCTATCATAAAATAGAGATCTCAAGGTATTGGTAAACATTGCAACCACTTCCTTTTTTGACAAGACTGGTTATACTTGAGCAGCTAATTCCCTCCACCTTTGTGCATGTTCCTTGAAGCTTTCAGTACGCTTCTTCTCTAATCTTTGCAAATTCAGACAATTAGGAGCTATGTCAATGTTTTATTTGTATTGTCTTAAGAAAGAATCAACTAAATCTTTCCACATCTGAATATGTTGGCTATCTAATTGGATATACAAGTGAG
Source organism: Datisca glomerata (assembly GCA_003255025.1). Classification (NCBI taxonomy): domain Eukaryota; kingdom Viridiplantae; phylum Streptophyta; class Magnoliopsida; order Cucurbitales; family Datiscaceae; genus Datisca; species Datisca glomerata. The sequence continues at coordinate 972,527 of QANY01013727.1, read as the reverse complement.
ATGCAGCCCCAATCCGGCTATCTTGAAATAAGCGAATCAACAGCTTATCATCATTTTCACAAGCAACCATTTTTCTATAATACGTAATAAAATGGCTTTTCGGGCACGCATTACCATCATATTTTCAAACTCAGGTATTTTTAACTTGTGTGGGATGGTTACATCCGGGACCAAACATAATTGGGTGGCATCAATATTACCATATGTATCTGATTTTTCAATAGCGCGTAATCTCTCCTCTAGAAATTCCAACTTATTTTTTGGCACTAAGTTTTCACTTGGTTTATAAACTGTCCTTTATGATTTTGAGTCTTCAAAATTAGGTAAGACGATAGGCTCATTAAAATATTTATCTTGTGGAGCGAAAGCTTGATTGTGGCCAGGTGCCAGCGTTGGTGTATTGTAGCTAGTTTTCCTAGAATGTATCACTTCTTGAGCAGCTGGAAACGGGATGTGTTGAACATTTACTGGTAGTGACGGAGCAGGCTGAAATTGTTCAGTCTGATGGTGTTGATAAGATGGAGTGAACCCAAGAGGGTAAAGTGGGGTACCATTTATATGTTGATCTTGTGATGATTGACATCCTTGTGGACTTTCAAGACAAGCTTTCCCTTTACTAGCAGCGAGTAGTTCTAAGACTCTGGCCATTTGCTCTTTTAGCTCTCTAATTGCTTGTTTCATTTTCTCTCGTGATTTCTCTTTCTCTTGTTCATCTATGATCCTATATTGAGTTTGTATTCTATAGGGATGGCGAAATTGATGGACTATTTTTGAAAAATGTTATCTTGTAATGCAATAAATAAAATCAAGTAGCCTGTTATTTTATGTTTGTTTTAAAGAAAGCAAATAAATAAAACCTTGTATGGCATAAAGACATAAGAATAAGAAACACAATATCGAAGTATTGATGTAATAACTGAAGGTAATAAAGTCTTTCAACTTGAAGCAACCATAATGTAGCAATCTATTACATTTTTATCAGAAACATTTGCCTAAAAACCCCAAATCTTTGCGTATCATCCTTAAAAAATTGATCAAATCTTCTCTATTTGGATGAATGGGCAATACTCTTGCTTCATGAATTGTAGCATCTTCAACCATCATTTCAAACTTTCTAGTCGTGCCTCTAACTATATCCATCATTTGCCAAGATTTCTGGTGGATCTCTTGGTAATCTTGCTTCCAGAGCTCACATTCCCTTTGTAACGCTCCATCATTCCTACTCATTGTCTTTTCATATGCTTCTGCTTTGTATTTTAGATGCTCCACTGCTTTTTGAAGTCTATTCTTCTCATTAGCAAATTCAAGCATTTGAGTCCTCTGCTCCTCAACTATTATCTCCAAGCTATTGATAATCTTCATTGTGGATGCATCTTATGTTTTTTACTGATGCAAAAGAGTGTTATTTTTCATTATGTTGCTCTCTAAAACCTTTGTAAGTTCATGTAGAAAATCATTTTCATCTCTCAAGTGAGAACCTTCAACTTTGCGAGCATTAGATAAGACTTGTGAATTCTAAGTTCTCTTTTAACTTTTTTGACATCTTCAATATTCCCTCGAACTTCTTTGTCTAGCTCAGAATTTTCTCTTTTGAGCTTTCCCTTTTTCTTCCGACAATTCCCTTGAAACTTCCAATTCACATTCTAGACGCTCGTTGACTGCTCCCAGTTGTTGTTTTAACTCTTCATTTCTTTGTAATAAAAGTAATTCATTTTTATTCCACTCTCGACGTTCTTTCTCGCATTGGTCTAGTTCAGAGTTCTCACACGTCTTTTGGTCAAAATCCGTATAGGCAGCTAGTACAATTGATACAGAGAGACTTTACCCTTATTGGTGTGCCATACTTTATACTCTGTGGTTGCTCGATCACAATTGTTGCCATTTCCTATTTTCTACACTTCATTCCACAATCTTCTAACTTTCTCGATCACAATTGTTGCCATTTCCTATTTAAGTTCTCTTTTAACTTTTTTGACATCTTCAATATTCCCTCGAACTTCTTTGTCTAGCTCAGAATTTTCTCTTTTGAGCTTTCCCTTTTTCTTTCGACAATTCCCTTGAAACTTCCAATTCACATTCTAGACGCTCATTGACTGCTCTCAGTTGTTGTTTTAATTCTTCATTTCTTTGTAATAAAAGTAATTCATTTTTATTCCACTCTTAACGTTCTTTCTCGCATTGGTCTAGTTCAGAGTTCTCACACGTCTTTTGGTCAAAATCCTTATAGGCAGCTATTATAGTTGATACAGAGAGACTCTACCCTTATTGGTGTGCCATACTTTATACTTTGTGGTTGCTCGATCACAATTGTTGCCATTTCCTATTTTCTGCACTTCATTCCACAATCTTATAAATTGTTGAACTCGCTTCTCAAAACCTTGAGAATCATAATAAATTCCATCTCGTTTAATGTATGAGTCACGAGATTAAATTGCTTTATCCATTAATGATGCAGAACCATAATTGGAGCATAACCAATACATCCCCACAAACCTAATAATGGAACACACTAAAATTTACCACATCTATAAGTCAACGGCCTCACTAACATCCAAGGTGCTTTCCAAACTACATTTTCAACTTCCAATTGTGAAAAGAAAGTGACCCAAGATTCCTTAGCTGGAAAGGTCAGATGCCATTTTACGATTCTAAATTTTGCAATGGTATTCCTGGTCAATTGCCAGGGACTTGTAAACTTAACCTGTGGACATTTAAATTCTTCGATACACTTCAAATGGCTCAAAATCCGAATACACAATAATGATGCAGAGCCTAAAAATTTTCCTCTTCCTTGCGAACTGTAAAAATCAAGTGATCTAAAAATTTCTACAAGGATTGGTGTAACCAGATTGAACTCATGCTCATCTTGAAGAAACAACTTTCTGACTTTCCCATCCACATAACCTTCAACCCTTATGAACAACACTGTACCATATATGCATAAAGCTAAAAGAGAAAGTCATTTATCCTCATCAATGAGTTTCCTTGTAAAGCCAATGAGGTATTCTAATGGGATGCATTCATTTTCACCTTTTGCTTGCAACTCCTTTTCAACTTTAGATGCTAGAATACCGACCAAAAATTTGGATAGCGTCCTCTTCATGGTAAGCTTCTTGTCATAACGATAAAATTTATCTCCAATATGGGAAGGAATGCTTAACATTACTTGATATTCTTCTACTATAGGTGTTATGTCAATCGAGCTGAATGTAAAGCATCTATAGGCGGGGTCCCAGAAATGTATTAGAGCCTTCAGCATGGGAACATTAACTGGGATGCATATAAGGTTGGTGATATGTCCTTACTTGTTGGAAAATTCAAGTTTCCTTTCCGTTGACAAGCTCTCTCATATGTGCTTCAGACTTTCTAGATTATAGCAAGGAAAATCGAACCTTGTAACGGGAGGCAAAGGTACTTCCTTATCTTTAGACAAACTATCTCCATACTTCCTTTGTGAATCTTCAGACCATTGAGATACTGCTTGCTGGTCTTCTAGTATGGCCTTTATCAGGATGGAAAATGTAATAGGAGCCATGCTACTAGGTTATGGTTGCCAATGATCGAACGGCTCTATTACAATCAAACTTACAAATGCCAAAAAAGAAAAAAAGAAAAAAAAATTAACAAAACTAGAATGTATACATGCATCATGATCTAACAATGCTTTCTATATAAGGAAAGTAATAGAGATGGAATATCTTATCTATCATAAATGTTTGGAAGATGTCAAGTGGGCTATGAGCCATTCAAGAGTGTTGTTAGGCTCTAAACATTTGGAAGGTCTCTCAGACTGTCCATACTGTTACCCAAAAAGGTATAATAGGGGGCCCCAAATTGGACTTCCAATTAGGCCAACCTGGGTGATAATTTTTCATGCGCCTGCACGGGAATCGAGATTCCACGAAGGCGATCAGTACTTTGTTCTCGCTAAACTTAAAGGTAAAGTCTTGGTAGGGGGATGTGGTGCGTGCAAAGAGTGAAGGTTATAAAGTAAAGACAATTACATTATTTACAATAAGTAGAAATAAAGAGAAACATATAAAAATAAAAATGAAAATAAAAAACGTTTGACAAACAAAATTTGGCTTGTTTCTCTATTGACCTAAAACAAAATTAGGTCAAACGTCCCTAGTGGAGTCGCTAAGCTGTCGTAACGTGCGTGCGACACGGAGAGACGATAAAAAATAAGACTTTAAAAATACATGGAGTCTCCACCAATCAAATTAGGATGTGATTCGTCACCCATTTTTAAAAAAAATGGTCTACAAAAAAAATTGATTCGAGAGTCGTTTGGGGAAAGTATCAGCACCCTATGACACTTGTTATCAAAACAGTTACTAAAATTTATCAAATGCATATTAAAAAAAGGTATTAAGAAAATATTTTAGAATATTATTTTAACATGTCCCATAACGTACTATCTTGTATCAAAGATGAAACAAATTTTATGACGTTAATGAGTGGTACGAAAACCATTGCCAAGATTTTATTTTCTGATTTAATATATATATATATATGTATGTATGTATTTACAAACATATAGGTATTGCAGTCGAACTTTCGAAGATAATACTTATTAATATCTTGTGAAAATCAGACTTCTGATATTTCTTAAACAATATTTTTTACGAAAAAAAGTTATGTAATTTTTAAGTTTATTTTAATAAATATGTTTGTGAGGGAAAATAATATTGAAACTAAACTCAGACTTCCAAGTACGGTTTTTCTTTATTTGAGAATAGAGAATTGGACTTTCAATATCCTTAAAATCCATTATTAGAACTTTTAAGAGAAAGAAATATAATTTAATGCTTTTACATTATGAGTAACAATTGACATAGAATATATCAATTGAATTATTTAGGAGAAAAAGAATGACAATTCACAATAAAAGAAATTAATAAAAAAATAAAAAAAGACTTTCGTATAAGGGATTTCAAATTTCTTTTCTCAATCAACACGAGTTGTCAACTTTTGTTGACAACTCAATTAAATATTTTTTAATATATATATATATATATATTTTTTGTTTTAAAAAACTAAAAATGGTATAATTTTTTATTAATTTTTATAAATATATTTACGATGATAAAATTATATTGAAATCAAACTCAGACTTCCGAGCGTAATTTCTCATCTATCCGAGAATAGAGAATTGGACTTCCAATATTTCTAATACCCATCATCATTTTTTTTAAACGTATTAAAATTAGTTTCAAATACTCAAGATTAATTTCTTATCGTAAGTAAAAAAAATACGAACACTTACACTTCTAGGTCCATCGTTGGGTTAAAATATATATATATATATATATACACGCATATCAATAATACTACATTGCAATTTAGGAAAATAAGTCATGGAGTTAAACATCAATCTATTTTCATGGATTTACAATAAGATTTGATAGTTCGTAAATTATACATTTCTTTTATTATCATTTCTCCAGTAATTACTCTAGTTAATCATGTTTTGTTGGAGAATCTTACTTAATTTTTATTTTATGGTTCTGGGACAGGAAAGAAGCAAAGATAAAGCTAGATTAGATTTTGTTGATGTTCATTATAAACGCATTCTACCACTTTGTTGGTACATTAGCCGTGGGCAAGGTTTGTTTGCTGCCTACGAATTGGAAAGAACGACAAATCAGATTTTGATTTTGCTTAAATTTGAAAAACTTCCTATCTATTTTAGAAGTTATTTTTAGGCCAATCAGGGAAGTCAAATTTGAGGAGGATTGATCTATAATAGGGATACAATTATCTTTTCCTATTTTATTTAGGTTTAGGAGTTTATCGAGGGATATATATATATATTTTGTTTCGGGGGTCGGTTAAGAGGGACTTCTGGATTATTTTCAGAATTTTTATTTTTTCTCTTGGCAATTACTATTCAAACCTAGAACTGCTATTTTCTCAATTACGAGTAACTAGATCTCTTATCTAGTTAGAGGTTACTTGAAGATTGATATTCAAACGATTGTGAAATCTGAATTTATTTTTATTTTTTTATTGTTTTTATATTTCTGCAATTCTATGCTTCATATTATTAGTGTTGGTTTAGTTTTTTACAAAAATGGCTAGTTGCATGAATTGAATAACACTATACAACCAATTAGAAATTCATATCTGTAATCGTATGACTTTCTAATATTCTGAAAAAATGTATCCTCAGAAAATATCTTCGGATTCCGCAATCTAACTTAAATAAACACCCGCTTCGGTGTTTATGGTTAGAATTGGGTTTCTCTAGTTTCTAAAGCTATTGATAAATTAAATTCTAAAAGCTTCTCTAGGTTTATTTTTTAGTTAGAGAATCGTTAATCCGCTCGACTAATTATTCTACGATTTAAAAAGAAATTGATTATGCAAGGCTGACCAATAATTATAACTGATTCATTAATTAATAAAAGTAATTATTTGCTTCAGTGATCAATTCACCAATCTAAAAATTAAACCTTTGGCTAGAAATTTTGATAAATTAATTTTCTCTTTGATTGACTTACTTCTGTTAATTTAATTTAATTTAGTTTATTGTCATTGGTTTTTATAATTTCTAAAATCCTTTTGATTATTTGATTTATTCCTTGGTTAAAGAAGAATTGAAATCATTCATGTCCTTGAGGAGACGATCCTACTCACAACTACTGTAGTATATCTACTTTCGGACTGAGTTAGTTTCATTTTTGGTGGATTCAACTCCCATTAAATTTTGGCTCCATTGCCAAGGAAACGGTTACTAATTGATTTTTATTCTTTTGATGACCAGGTCCAATCGTGCAGGAGAACAGCAGTACGATTATGAAATTGTGAAGACTGCAAAAAGATTGAGAAAATAGGAAAAACTCAGAAAGCAACACTTAGCGGGTATTTCACAAAGCACCGAAAAAGAGACAACCAACGAAGTATCTGAATCCTCTAGCGATTCAGATTTTAAACAAGTTGATATGGTTGAACGAAGAGCAATGAGGGACATTACAGCCCCTCCGGTGGATCCACCCCCTCTTTACATCACCTATCTTAATTTAGTAGTGAATTTTAAGCTCAGACCAGGCCTGATTCAGTTGCTGCCCAAGTTTCATAAGAGAGAGAGAATGAAAATCCTCATAAGCATCTTAAAGCGTTTCATGTAGTTTGTGCTAGCATGAAGCCACAGGGAGTAACTGAAGATAATGTTAAATTACATAGACAGGCATGGTGCGGTTATTCATGGACAGACATGGTGCGGTTATTCTTAGATAAATTCTTTCCTTCATATAGAGCAATCAAGATCAAGAAAAAAATCATAGGACTCAGGCAAAAGGCATCTGAAACTCTTTAAAATTCCCACAACATAACATGCAGAAACAACCCTTATTGAGCACTTTTATAATGGACTTTTGGAAATAGAAAGGAAGATGATAGATGCAGCAAGCAGAGGTGCCCTTTTCATGAAATCTCCTGAAGAAGCTAGGCAACTGATTGCCACCATGGTTGGTACCTCAAGGCAGTAAGAAAATCAAGAAAATTCAAGAAGAACCAATGAGGTAAGATCTTCCACCCTTGAATCTCAAATTTCACAACTGACTACTATGTTCAAAAATTATGTTGAAGGGAATTCTCAACAAGCTAAAGTTTGTGGGATTTGTGCTCAATCGAATCTTCCAACGGATATGTGCCCGACACTTCAAGAAGATGATTTGTAGTAAATTAATGCAATAGGAAATTTTCCAGGACCTCCACAAAGGAGATATGACCCATATTGGAACACATACAACCCTGGATGAAGAGACCATCCACAATTCAGCTATGGACAGAGGCCGTAAAAGTCTCAGCAAAATCAGTATAGACCACCACAACAGCAACCATCTTCATCCAAGCAAGGTATGCCACTTTAAGAAATTGTGAAATCACTTGGTAACAATATTTTATAATTTCAACAAGAAACGAAGGCAAGCATTCAGAACCTGGAAAATCAGATGTACCAATTAGCATCATCTATGGGTAACCTAGAACCTTAAGGGAAATTACCATCCCAAACAGTGGTAAACCCGAAGCAAAATGTAAGTGCCATTACCTTAAGAGTTCGGAAAGAGTTACTAGACACTGGTCGTGAAATAGAGATTTTGGTTCAGCCCCAACATTCAGGTCAAGATAAAGAGCTCAAATATGACCAACTAGAACAAATGGTGATTAGACCTCCATTTCCAGAAAGGTTAGCTAAAAATAAGAAAGAAGAGGAAAACAAAGAAATCTTAGATGTATTCCACAAAGTTGAGGTAAATATCCCCTTAATCGATGCTATAAAGAAAATTCCTCGCTATGTGAAATTTTTGAAAGAATTGTGCACAAATAAAAAGAAAACATCTAGGTGTGAAAAGATAAGTATGGGGGAAAATGTTTCTGCTGTCCTTCAAAACGAAATTTCCCCTTAAATGCGAAGAAAAATGTATGTTTTCTATATCTTGCACCATTGGTAATTTAGGAATTAAAATAGCAATGTGTGATTTGGGTGCATCCATATATGTTATGCCATTATCAATATATTCATCATTAAATGATGGTCTTCTTAAAGAAACATGAATTGTTTTGCAATTAGCCGATAAGTCTATAGTATATCCTGAGGGAGTGCTAGAGGACGTTTTGGTCCAGGTCAATGGTTTGATTTTCCCTGCAGATTTCTTTGTTCTTGATATGGAAGAGGATGACTCCTCTAAATCATCTAAAATTTTACTAGGTAGACCTTTCCTTAGCACAACTAAGACAAAAATTGATGTGTATGATGACACTTTAACTATGGAGTTTGATGGAGAAGTCATTAGATTTCCATGAAATACCGAATGGATGCGTCATCTGTGTGTGGAATAGATGTAATAGATCCCTTGACTCAACAAAATTTTGAGCTAAACAATAATGATGAATTAATGGTTGCATTATGTGAGAATATTACTTGTGATGGGTTGAAAAATTCTTTACATGATATTACGGTTAGTGATAAGCTACAAGAAGTTGTCTATGAGTTAGATGCTCTTAAATCAGTAAGAAACAACAATTTTATTCCAGATTTAAGCAGCAATCAAACTAAATTATACCCTTCTATTATGCAGGCACCTAAATTGGAATTGAAAGCGTTGCCCAATCACCTAAACTCTTCCTGTGATAATTTATAGCAAGCTGACTAAATTGGAAGAAGAGGAGCTGATTCGTATACTTAAGGAGCATAAATAATCCGTTGGGTAGACTATTGCTGATATCAAAGGTATCAGTCCATCTATATGCATGCATAGAATTCATTTGGAGGAAGAAAGTAAGCTGACTAGCGAGGCACAACGTCGACTGAACCCACCAATGATGGAAGTGGTAAAAAGGAGATATTGAAGTTATTAGATGCAGGAATGATCTATCCTATATCCGACAATAAGTGGGTAAGTCCAGTTCAGGTGGTACCTAAGAAAACGGGTATCACGGTTGTCGAAAATGATGCTGGTGAGTTCGTCCCCACTCTAGTTCAAAATGGTTGGAGAGTTTGTATTGATTATAGGAGGTTGAATGCTTCAACTAGAAAAGACCATTTTCCTCTTCCTTTCATCGATCAAATGCTCAAAAGATTAGCTGGTAAAACTCCCTATTGTTGTCATAATAGTTATTCAGGTTTTTACCAAATTCCAGTGGCACCAGAGGATCAAGAGAAAACGACGTTCACTTGTCCATTTGGCACCTTCGATTACAGATGAATGCCATTCGGTCTTTGCAACGCACCTGCAACTTTCCAAAGGTGTATGGTAAGTATCTTTTCTGAATATGTGGAAAATATCATAGAAGTATTCATGGATGATTTTACTACCTATGGTGAATCTTTTGATGCTTGCTTAATTAATTTAGCTAAGGTGCTTGAAAGATGCAAAGAATGCAATTTGGTGTTAAATTATGAAAAATGTCATTTTATGGTGGATCAAGGTCTAATTCTAGGACATATAGTATCTTCTACCTTACCCCATAAGTGTGCGGGAAGTTTGTTCTTTTCTTGGTCATGCAGGTTTCTACCGACGATTTATAAAAGACTTCTCCAAAATCCCTCAACCCTTGTGTATACTACTGCAAAAAGAAGTGACATTTGAATTTAATGAAGATTTTAAGAAGGAATTTGATACATTGAAGGAGATGTTGGTGACAGTCCCAATAATTCAACGACCAAATTGGGTTCCCTTTTGAGATCATGTGTTACACCAATAATCAAGTCATGGGTGCTGTTTTAGGATAGTGTATAGGAAAGAGTACACATGTCATCTACTATGCCTCAAGGACACTTAATAGCGCTCAATGCAACTATTCGAGAATAGAAAAAGAGCTTTTAGCTATTGTTTTTGCTTTAGAAAAATTTCGTTCTTATTTGCTTGGTACTAAAGTAATTGTCTATTCTGATCATGCAACTTTGTGGTATTTAATTCATAAGAAAGATATGAAGCCAAGGCTGATCAGGTGAATACTTTTGTTACAAGAATTTGATCTGGATATACGAGACAAAAAAGGCTAAAAAAATTTGGTTACTGATCACTTAAGTCGTTTACGATTAAGTGATCCTCCAACTACATTGAAAGATGAATTTTCGGATGAACACCTCTTTTCTGTATGTATTTCATCCCCTTGGTATGCTGACACTGTCAACTATTTAGTTACTGGAACTTTACCAAGTGAGTTCACTAGAGCTGTAAGAAAAAATTAAGAGGGAAGCTTGTCATTATGTGTGGGATGATCCTTATTTATGGAAACATTGTGTTGATCAGATTATTAGAAGATGTATATCTAACAATGAGGTTGATTCTATTTTATAATTCTGTCATTCATATGCATGTGGTGGACATTTTGGACCTAAAAGAACAGCTAGGAAAGTTTTAGAATGTGGACTTTTTTGGCGTAGTTTGTTTTATGATACTTATATGTTTTGTAGGTCATGTGTCAGATGCCAAAGAAATGGTGGCTTAGGACCAAGAGATCAAATGCCACTTAATCCAATTCTGATATGTGAAATCTTCGATGTATGGGGCATTGACTTTATGGGGCCTTTTCCATCTTCTTTTGGTAATGTCTATATTTTTCTTGTTGTTGACTACATGGCCAAATGGATTGAAGACAAGGCTCCTCGGACTAACACAGCTAAAACTGTTGTAGATTATGTCAAGTCTCATATTTTAATAGGTTTGGAATGCCTCGAGCAATGATCAGTGACAGAGGAACACACTTCTGTAACAAATTGGTGGAAACTCTATTCAAAAAGTATAATATTACACATCATACTTCAACAACCTACCACCCTTAGACAAGTGGTCGGGCATAAGTGTTTAATAGGGAGGTAAAATCTATTTTGGAAAATACTGTGAATCCAAATAAAAAGGATTGGAGTGCACGTATGGATGACGCGTTATGGGCATACAGGACAACCTATAAGACGCCCATTGGTATGTCCCCATATCGATTAGTATTTGGCAAACCTTGCCATCTACCAGTTGAGCTGGAACACAGAGCCTACTAGGCAGTAAAGTAGTGCAACTTGAGCTTAAATAAGGCTTGTGAAGAGAGAAAGTAAGATATCCAAGAGCTGGATGAAATTAGAATGGATGCATATGAGAATTCCAGAATTTATAAAGAAAAGACTAAGGCCCTCCATGATTCTATAATTTCTAGAAAGAAATTTTCTATTGGACAGAAAGCTTTACTTTTTCATTCACGTTTGAAATTGTTTCCTAGGAAATTAAAGTATAAGTGGATATGTCATTTTATCATTACTAATGTTTATTCTCATGGTGCTGTTGAAATACAAAGTTTGGAGACTAACAATATTTTTAAAGTTAATGGCCAGAGGTTGAAACCATTTTATGAGAATTTTCAGGTGCAAGTAGGTGATGAAATGCGACTGGAAAAGGCCACGGAGCAAGATTGAAAGCAAAAACAATGTCCAGCCTAAGACATTAAATAAGGGCGCTAACTGGGAGGCAACCGAGTTTAGGTGTGCCGACGCCTAATTCAATTTTATTCTATTCAATTTTTTTCATTTAAATTTAGTTATTTTCTTTTTCTTTTTTTTTTATTTAATTTTTTCATCTTCAACCTTTAATCTAAGTTTTCTCTGATTCAGTTATTTTGTCTTTTTGCAGGTCCCATGAAGTTTTTTTACAGTCTCAATTTTTTTAATGTTAGTTATAAAAAAAATATTAAGTGTTAAATGGACCATGGTCTTTAAACCAAAACTTATTTACACATAATACAAATAAAATTATTAATATACTATTTTACTTTTACTCTCTTTCATTTTGAATCCCTAATTTCCCAAACTCCATTTCCTTCTTCCTCTCCACTCCAAACCGCTTCAACCTCAATTGGACATCAACCTCAATCGAACCAACATAGTAATCACTCAGCGAGGAACGGCCACAAGAAGCCAACCAATTTGTTGCTAAAACCAGTGAACCAGCGGTCGCAAGCTCATTCGTTACTGCCCTCACTCGCGACGCTAGCGCAACCACCATTGCCAACGTGACTGAGCAGCCTTCCATCGATGCAGAAACAGAACAGCCAACTTCCAAAGCTTCACAACCCCCCTCTACTGTAAAACCACCGCCCCAAACCCTTAAAATAGCTGCAACTGACATCCCAAGCACTGACCAGCATTCCCCTACCACAGAACCAACTATTCCCTACTCCAGGAAGAGGAAACCTATGACTACCACTGTCCAAAAAACTCCACAACAGCCTCGACTTTCCACATCTCCTGTGCAAAGCTGTAAGAAAGACAACAAGACCACTACTTTTTTTTCCCCTGCTGTCCAAAGTCATCCAGCAGCTCCATCTGCAGTAAACCAACGAACTACTTTTCAATCGGCTTCGCAAGTGCATCAAACAAAGGTTGCCAGTAAAATGTCTTATGGACGATCCAGAACCCGTAAAGGTGAGGTAGTATTACCTCCTTCTCAAGACAGTTTAGGGTAATTTGCAATTTAATGCCTCAGCAGAAGAAGCCATGTATTTAGTCTTGAAAATTTGCTAATTGTCCTATGTAAGTCTCTTCACTCTCAAACTTTGCATGACTTGGGTATTTTTTATGAAGTATGTGCTTTTACTACTAATATTGGTTGGAAGTCTTATTTTGAGGTCCTTTTATGCTTTTTATGAGTTGTGTCAAGAATTCTATGTAACCTATTCTTTTAAATACCTACTGAGTTTGATTTGAATACTTCAAATTTTGTTAAGTTCAGATTGATGGGTGAATATTTTGGAATGTTTATTTCTGAATTTAATCTTGCTTTAGGTTTAATAGAGGAAAAAAAGTTGTTAGTTTAGGTTATTTGCACAACTTTTATGACTTTGATGATGCATTTGAACCATTGAAAAACTATCGTGAATTAGCACAAAATGACTAGTCATTCCAAAGATATATTCTTTCACAATGGGCTCTAAAGTACTTACATAGGTTCCTTGCATTTAATTTCTCTGGCATTAAAGACTCACTTGCTATCGTGTCCAAAACTGAGTTATTTTTCATGTGATGTATGCAAAAAAGGACATAAGGTTAACTTGAGATTTTGGTTAGCTACATAATTGAATAATGTTATTTCCTTTAAGCAACCTTTAATCCTAGGATCTTACATAACTCAGTTAGCTATAAATTTAGGTGTTTTTGATCTAGACAACCATTCTCTGCATATCGCCAGCACAACAACTCCATTTGATTTGAAATGTTTAGATAACATGGGGCTGTTGTGTCGGCGCAACAACGTTCCTCGCTTTGCTCCTGTAGGATCCATCATGCCAAGAGAACATAGATACTTCTATGCTTCTTCTTCAAATAGCACACACAAGCACCACCCACCAATGTTTCACCTTTCCTTTCCCCATTTACTACCCATTTCCAGCGTATTGAGGATGTTTTGACAGAAATGCAAGAACAAATGGATCGCATGGATAGAAACATCATAGCTATACGTGATGAATTGTGCGTCCTTCATGTTCCACGATGGCATTAGGAGAGTTTCACTTTCACTTCCCATTTTGTTACTTTGCCTTTCTTGATTTTATTGTTTTTAAATTTGAGGATAAAATTTGGACTAAGTATGGGGGCGTGAACACTTTTACTAATTTGTGTATTTTCTTAGCTTTGGTCTACTATTTTTATAGTTTTTGCTTCCTTATAGCTTACTATTTTCCTTAATTTTCATCTGTTTTGGTCTTTAACTTGCTGATTTAGGATTCACCTTAGAATAAATTAGTTTGTTGATTAATTCTATAGTTATTTAATTATAGAAGTATCAATCTTACAGTAAATATTTAAATAGCTTAGCTAAAATGTATTTTCCTTAGTTTACAATTTTGGTTGGACTCTTCTTTAGAAATATCTTAAATTCAAACAAAATAAGCCTTAACTAAAGAAGACTAACATAAATTGTTGGTGCTTAATTGACATAATCAGTCTACAATTAGAACATAACTTGAGACTTGTCATAATTTGATTGCATGAATTGAATTTTTTGTGATGCCAAGAACCAAAATAACAAAAAAAATAATAAATGAATGAATAATTTTCACTCCGCTGATGGCCAGTTGTTGGCTCACCTTCAATAGTCGGCTCAAGTGGCACAACTCTAGTTCCCCTTAAGCAAAGTCTCGATATTGAGCTTTGTGAATCGAAAAGACTGCTGATGGGAGAGTTTTCTCCTTAATTGGACTGAAATTGACTTGAACATAAGCCAATATTTCGTCAGTCATGAGTGAAGTAGCCATGTGAGAGTGTGATTTAATCAACTAAGTTGTGTGCATGGAGGTATGCTCCCTTGGTGCATTCATTCAAAAAAAGTTGAATGACATCTCATACAAAAAAGAAGAAGAAGAAGAAGAAGAAGAAGAAGAAGAAGAAGAAGAAGAAGAAGAAGAAGAAGAAGAAGAATATTGCTGAAATAGGTTCTTAGTGTTTGGTTTGATTTATTAAGGCATGCTTCAGTTATTGGCAGGTTTTGAGTGACTGTTCTGTTATGGATTGATTTAATTATATTTGACTATACATTGTGTGTTGAAATAAAAATGGTATTTATTTGATTGAAACTCGGAAAGAGTCTTAAGAAGTGTTTGGCCAAAGTTGTAAACTTTTGAAAATGCTTTCATTAAAAATACAATTCTATACGTATTTTTATTCTTTTATTGTTTAAATGTTTGTGCAATTCTACTTCATATTATTAGTGTTGATTTAATTTATTTTTTTTGCAAAAATGGCCAGTTGCATGAATTGAATAACACTATGCAGCCAATTAGAAATTCATATCCATGATTGTATGACTTTCTAATATTATGGAAAAAGATATCTTCAGAAAATATCTTCGGATTACACAATCTAACTTAAATAAACACCCACTTCGGTGTTTATTTGTTAGAGAATTATGTTTCTCTAGTTTCTAATGCTATTGATAAATTAAAATCTAAAAACTTCTCCAGGTTTATTTGTTAGTTAGAGAATAGTTAATCCACTCGACCTAATTATTCTACGATTTAAGGAAAAATTGATTATACAGGGCTGACCAATAATTATAACTGATTCATTTAATTAATAAAAGTAATTCTTTGCTTCAATGATCAATTCACCAATCTGAAAATTAAACCTTTGGCTAGAAATTTTGATAAATTGATTTTCTCTTCGATTGACTTAATTCTGTTAATTTAATTTAGTTTATTGTCATTGGTTTTTATAATTTCTAAAATCCTTTTGATTATTTGGTTTATTCCTTGGTTAAAGAAGAATTGAAATCATCCATTTCCTTGAGGAGACGATCCTACTCACCACTATCACGATATATCTACTTTAGGATTGAGTTGATTTTATTTTTTATGGATTCGACAACCATCAAGATTAATGAATTCATTAAAAATATAATTACTGTAAATGAGCAAACAAACTCATAACATAAAGAAAATAATATAAACAAACAAATGAAGCATTCATCGAAAATAGAAGAAAAGAGAAACGAAAAAAAAAAAAGGAAATTTGTGAATCTATGATGTGCTATCCCTAGCTATAACAATATAAGCTAGAACCATCACATATCCGTAATAGTGAATACACACCTAATTGGCTAAATAGTAAATACACACCTAATTGGCTAAATAGTAAATACACACCTAATTGGCTAATTTCAATTCTAGCTTTATTTGTTGTTCTGATCTTTTGGTTGATTTTGATTTCTTTGGAGTGAGAGATTGGTCGCTGGATCTGTTAGCCATTTTAGCAGAACTTGTAGGGCAGGAGAATCGAGGATTTTTTCAAGATCTGATATGAAGAAGACGAGGGTATGGTTTAATCGAGAAGAAGAAGATGAGGGTATGGTTTAATGGGGTTGAGTTCATGGGAGGGAAGGGTAGTTTTTAGAGGTTCAAAATGACGTAGTATTGATGGGGAGTTTTTTAGTTTTAACAAATTAAAACGACGTCGCTCGAAACCTCACTAACAGCTCACTAACAATTCATAGGTGGATGGTTATATTTGACAGTTAACAATAAGTTAAAAGTTATAAATAACAGAAATAATGGTTCATGGTTATAAATGAGAGCATTTAATAATTCAATGGACCAATTTATAGTTTTTCCAAAATAATGATAGGCACATTAATGTGAAAAAAAACATTCATAATGAAATAGGCAACCTTAATATGAAAAATTATATAAACATATTAATCAAGTGAAGTGAGATATGGAGATTGTTGGAATTGCGGCGCGCGCAACGGATGTGTTTAGTCAAAAAGAATTTATCGATCGAAAAACTATTGCGACGCCACATGTTTCAAAAAATAATTTTTAATGAAAAATAAGTTTTCTCATTAGATCCATTATATATCTATATATTAAATCATAGACATACAAAGAAATGAATTATAAATCTTGTAATCTATCAAGTATCCTCGCTAACAATGAACTTGAGATTTCACAAACAACGAACTATGAGATCCACACCAAAATCTTCTGAACCAATCCTCAAACATACTAGGATGTGTGTGGGCACGTAAAATAATTCAAGAATATTTTTCTGTCTCTAGATGTACCCAACACATTAGATCTAACGATTTGAAGAATGATTTTTTGAGATAGAACTCTGAGAGAGAATTGGAGAATTCGCAGAGCCTGTGATTAACAATTAATCATGCAGATTGCTTCAATGAGGCCAATAAAATAATATATATATTCTAGGTTACGGCTCATTAGGTTTTAGGGTTTACATAAAATAATAAATTATTTACAAATGTGCCACTACAGTCTCCATCACACTGCGATGTGTCGTGAACTACTGTAGTGCTGTGAGGCACTACAGAGTCCCACGCACCACTGTAATGTTGTGTGGCACTATAGTGTGTTACGCGCCACTGTAGTTCCATGTAGCACTATAGTGTGTCATGTCAATCCCTTATTCAAAATCAGTGATTGACGTGTGGCAATCCAACATGTCACGTGGTAATTTTCTAAATTTATTATTTATTTTAATCAGATAAATTTTTAAATATTAGTTAACTCAAAATTAACTTATCTAATCACACCTCTCAACTAACTTATACATTAGTTCAAAATTAACAGATTAGTTAATTCAAATTCAATTTGTTATCTCATAATAATTTTATATTGTTTAATTTCATAAATCAAATATATTATCTCACTTATCGATTAATACAAAACTAATCGATATAATTATTTAATTGTAACTTTTTAAAATTACAATAAATAATCTAATTAATTAATTTTATATAATTATCTCATAATTATATGCTTGCCCAATAAATTTAATTCATTTTGCAAGCTAGTCATTTTCTTATGTTCTGAAACATTCACGCCCTAGACTGTGTAATAAAGAGGTGGCTCGGGGACCATTGACCCATAATTCTAAACTCTAATAAACCAGATTATTAATTAAACTCTTTAATTAAATAATATTATTTATTAATTTCATTATTACTCTATTATAAATATAGAATTGCACTCTTAGTAATTACATAATATATTTATAGAATAATCTCGTGTAATCCATTGATATAATCACTTCATGTAGTTCTATCCTCCAATTATTGGTTCGTAAATTAGAGCTGGCCAAAATTACTATTTCATCCTTCTAATTACCTATTCATCTTTAAGTACCATTAGTTCACTATTGACTGACAAATTTCTAATCATATTATAAATTTGAGCTCAATAATCATTCAGTTCTAGCATGAACACTTAAATGAACTAATATACGATCTGTTAGGAAAGCTTGGATTCCAAATCTTGTAAGATCATATTCCCAACATCCATATCACTGAATCTCCAAAATAAAAGTCACTAGTCTATTTTATAAACAAACCTTAATGAGTGGATCAAAAGATCCATTAGATATATATATATATATATATATATGAGTTCATGACTACTCAGGATTTAGACTAATCTACATATGATCATCAGGTTGATGTGTATTAAATTTTTATGATAAACGGTAAGTTAATAAAGATATTAATCTACATCGGTCATGTCATATATAATATAATTATATAAAATACATTCACTAAGATGTCTATCCACATCAGTGATCCAGATCTCGATCACTTGCATTCAAGATGTTTAGCGAATTGTACTAGCAACTATTCATTAAAGATTTTATATTTTAATATGTTCCGGACTATTTTATTCATTATCTATTATCTTATTCATCTTCTACTAATATAAGATTATAGGCTCATTAATGAATATAGAATTTTTAAATATTTATATAAATTATTCAATAATAATTCAAAAGGACAATTATTAGAAAAATATAGTTTTATTAATTATAAATTAAAAATATCTTTACACATGCTTTGAGGGCACTATGCCCAACAATGATAACGATATATATATTCATTATTTTTTAATATATGAGTATAATTTGATTAAAACTAAATTAGTTTCAAGAAGCTAGCTAAAAGAGCAGACAAACAGTTAAGGGTGTGCACGGTTCGGTTTGGTCGATTAGTAAGATATTTTGGTAATTGAATCGAATTCACCAGTTACCTAGAATATCGAACCAAACCGAAACAGTGTAACTAAAAGAACCAAACCGAAGTATTCGGTTCGATTTAATTACTTGTAACCGGTTCCGCTATAATTATGAAACTTCCAAAAAATAGCAAAAATAATTAAATTGAAAACATCTACACAATTAATATATATATATATATATATTATAACTTAAAAAACCAGATCAATGAAAACATCAAAACTCAACATGATTGCATGTTTATTGTAAAATATAATCGAACTAAAGGTTTGATTATTTAAATTAACCGAACCGATTATAATTACTGTAGTAAACGTACTGACCGAACTGATTCGGTTTGGTCGGCTCTTAAAATTCTGCACACCCCTACAAACAACCCCTAAAGAACTCTTTTTAGGTCAAAGGTAAATATATTAACCAAAAAATTTATACTTAGACAAGGGGTATACCTAATGTATACAACATGCACTATAGTGCCCATCTCAAACTAGAATAAAAAATGAAGAACACACTATATTTCAAAAAAAGGAACAAGCATGATGATACAGTTAAACGGTTAAACCATAACAAAGATACATCATGGAAATCACATTAAGAGGGTCACACATAGTAAAGCAGATCAATGAAATCTATACCTAATCATAGCATAGATCAAACAACCTGACTATCACAACCTAAACAATCCACCACTACTAATAACCTCAACAGAAAAACAAAGTTGCACGACCAACACAGCTAATCTAAAACACAGAAATTGGAAAATCCAGAACAAGGAAATGAGATGACCATCAATACCTCAAAACGACCAAAGCAAGTGCCCTTACTAGAAAACCCTCGACAATGGTTCATTCCTGATGAGATTTTTAACCTCGTATGGTATAGCTAAGGAAACTAGTAAAATGCACTCCTCAGCACCGAGAGACCTTTCTCAGCAACTCAAACAACTATAGTTGAATCTAGACCTCTGGCCAATGTAACGAGGTACAAAACAAGGGAATCACGTCGACAAAGAGAGGAGGATTATGGTCTCTCTCTGAGCAAAGGCAATCTCCTAAACGGGTGGGACTGTGGTGACCATAAAAGAGGGCGTCGAAGACTAGAAATAGAAAAACAACATCGAGGAAAACCCATCACGAAGCCCATCAATGTTTACCCGGTGATGCTAAGAGACAGAAGTGGAGACGCGATTCTGAGAACCTGAAAGCATGCCCCGAGTCTCACCAGAACAACCAGAGGATATTTCCAGCCAATAACCCATTTGAAAGCCACGGTATAACACTTCAGATCTACTAAACCTTCCCGAACATCTTCCTGCAAGAGAATCAGGTAAGAGAAGCCATACAAGAGTTACTTGTGAGAAGTTCGGTAGACTACTGGCAGAGAGTAGGGGTGTAAGCGGTTCGCTTCGGTGTGGTTTATGGTGTTTTATCGAACCAAATGACAAGTGCAGTTTTTCACAAATAGAAACCAAACCAAACCGTATAGTACGTAACAACCGGACCGGACCGAACTGTAAAAAACCAATAAAAATGACATCAACCGTTCGGACTGATAAAAGGTGCAGAATCAATAAAAATGCATCCCAGAATACACAAACCATATCGATCTAGAAGCAGAAAGTACAAGGATTTTACCAAACTCGAAGACTTAGCCAATGAAGGCAATAGAAACAGGTTTTCTACAAGGAAATATTGAAGGAATTACAAATTACAAAAAGAATATACTCGACACAAAACTTACATCATGGAAATTACTATATGAAACTTAGAACTAAAGTACAAATGAACTAACAGAACTGGAAAAACAAGAAAAAAAATTCAATAAACACACTCAAAATCTCCTTATCTGGAATCTCAAACTACAACCTCAACAATCACACTCGATGCTGTGAAATATACGAACGAATAGAACTCGTCATTTGAAACGAAGATCTGAGCTAGGCCATATTAGCTCAACCCAATAGATAAAATGCTCAAACTTTGCCACTTGCTTACCAATTTTAGGGAAATATGGAGGGTGTGCTGCTTCAAAACTACGAAAGAAAGATCTCAATGTCTAGATCGAAGATCTGAGCTAGAAAATATATGTAGCTCAACGTCGTGTGTATAATGGTCGAACTCAGCCCGTTGCTCGCGGCTCTTCGGAAAGAAAACAGTGTGTGTGGGGGGCTAGGGAAGATGAAATGTTCAGACGCGCTAGGGAAGATGAAATTTTCAGGCACATCGCTAGGGTAGACGAAAGAGAGGGGGGAGAGAGAGAGCGACGGCCATGGAATAGGGTTAGAGAACTGAGAAGCCTTATATAGGTGGAGCTTCTAAAACCTAAACCCAAAAATGCACACTTTATGTGCGTGCGTGCGTGCGTGCGTGCGTGCGTGCGTGTGTGTGGTTCGTTTCCGTTTGGTGAAATTTTTCAACTAAAACCGCAGACCGAATCGAACGGTTAGTTTTCAGCCAAATTTAAACCGTAGAGAACCACATAATATACAAAAACCGACCGAACTACCTTTGTTCGACTTGGTTCGGTCGGTTTGATCAATTTTTGCGATTCCAATTACACCCCTAGCAGAGAGAGACGAAGTTGACCGCGACATCCAGAAATGGAAGCTACGCTGGCGATGAAATCTGGAACAACCTTGGAACGAATCATCCAGCGCCTCCATAATCTACCTCGAAGGGAAAGGGAGCCCAACCTTGAGCTCTTCAGAGCTTAAGGCCAGGCTCGACAAATATGTACACACGAGCTCGACGACGACTATAGTTTCACTAAAGGAGAAGACTGTAGGGAAAGATGAGACCTTCTCTCTCTAGACCTTCTCTCTTATTCAAACATACATTTTTTTAAAGAAAGCAACCATAACTTTTTTAATTTACTAGTTTCTAAACTGTGCACTGCACATAATAAACTAAATAATAAAATTTTAGATAAAATAATGTCTCAAAAAAGGAAAAAGTACTCAACATACTGTAGTTAGATAGTGTAAACTGAAAAAATATAGAGTATTAAGTAGTTGTAAAATTCATACAAACATACCAGATTTCGTCAAATATATGATTATTTCAAATTTTTGTACATTAAAAAAAGTTTATACAATTTTACAAACGATAAAATAAGACGTACCAAAAAAATTACACAAAGTGTTGCTAAATAAATATTTAAGGTGATACATAAGTAATTAAAAATATTTAGTTACTAGGATTTTTGGAAAATAGTTTAGACAATATTATCTAGAATGATTCAATGTTTCTTTAATAAATTAATTTAATTTTTTTAATATTTAATCTTAATATTTGTGAAGGAAAATTAAAGAATTTCATGAAATAATGAGAGCAACAGATGTCAAAAAATATTTAACCCCTCTAAGTCTCATTTATATATAATATAAATTAAATATAGATCATAGGTATGGATATAAATGTGTAGTATATGTGAACTCTTTTTAAATGAGACCGTTTCTAAAATCACTGCCCAGGCACAAGCCTAATTTGCTTTAGGCTTGAGATGACTCTGTAATAACGATATTTATTACGTATTTCAGCTTATTAGACAAGATATAATTTTAGCATTTTTTAATATGAATAATTTTAAGGTGATCAAATAATTTGTCATATTTTCAGTGGCCAAGTGCTGTGACAGTCACATCACTTGATCACCTCAAACTTGATCGATTGTCTAATCGGTGTAATGTATATCCTAGAGATTTGATTGTCATGTATATACTGGAGATTTAATAAACTTGATCAATTATCTGATCGGTGATTTGACAATCATTTATATACGGGAGATTTAACAAATTACTCTTTTCTATTAGGTTCTCAAAGTTGGGATACTCTTTTATTTTATGATTTACAACATTTATTCTGATCCGTATACCCATTACTAAATTAAAGAACAAAAGCTAATGCTGTCTGGGGGTTGGGTTTGGAAATGTTTTTCGAAAAAGAGAAATATATTGACCGGAACTAATCCGAGATACAACGATCTTCTATAATAGGAGGGATAGCACCTTCCCAGATAGAAGAGAACAGATTAGCTACAGCTACACGAGCAAGTCTATCTGCAACAGCGTTACAAACTCTAGAGACGTATTTAACAATACAATTTCGATGGATATTAATAGCATTTTTGATTGTTTGGATAAAATTTCCACATTCAGAGCTTCTTAATTTGCCCGACTTCATACTACTACTGCCTTTATAGAATCTATTTCAACTTCATTGATCAAAACCAACGCTCGTCCCTCTTGATGCACATGAGGCATCAACATTCATCTTTAAAGATCCTTCAACAGGTCTTGACATTTAACTGCTGGAATAGTCGAGGCTCTCCTTTCTTCATGATTTCAGGGCTGGGATTTGGACCACTCTGTAAGGAAAGTAGTAGCCCCGCTAATGATTTCTTCTTCCACTAAACCAAAACCTCTATGAACCCACGACTTTCTAGAAAACCAAATAAACTAACAAATACATCCTATCAGAGCCAAATCTTGGGAAGGGAGATTAAAAAAATTCCCCTCAAAAGCATCTAAAGGGTCCTCCGAGTCTTTAAACTCAAAACTCTTTCCATCGTTAAGAATGCTGGCAGCTCTCCCCCAAACTCCTTTTATACAGGGACACCGAAACAGGGATTGCACAATGGTTCCTACCTTCCCACAGAAGATGCACAAACTTTACTTTCAATCCATCTCTTTGCCAGATTAAAAAAGTAGGCAATATATTTTTTGATGCTTTCCAAAGAAAGACCTTTACCTTAGGTGGCATGTGGAGGTTCCATAACCTTTTCCATCATTGTAAAGGGCCTTCAGAATTGCTTCCTTGGTTCCCTTATTTATTAAGAGCTATCCTATAGCCACTCCTAATAGTATATTCCCATTAGGATCAAAGTCCCACGTCATCTTATCTCTAACATCTGGCCTATAAGCGGAATGGATGCAATTAACTTTTCATCCTCCTCTTCCAACAGATTTTCTAGACGAGACTTAACCAATCTATTGCCTTCAATCAACTCTACTACATTTATGTTCGGGTGGATTGGAACCTTACATAATGGTTTAAAGGAAAGTGGTGTGGGGATCCAAGCATCATAGACTATTTTAATATCCTTCCCATTCCCCACACACCATCTAATTCCTTTCTTCAATATATCCCTCCCCATAGGATACTCCTCCATACAACCGAGGCATTGCTTATACATTTGGTTTCAAGCAAGGATTCCTTACAAAAGTATTTTCCTTAGAACACCCTGCTCATTAAAGTGGACGGATTTTGGATAATCCGCAACCCTGCTTACCAAGTAAAGCTTGATTAAAACAAGTTATGTCTCTAAAACCCATTCCTCCTTTCAGATTTAGGCAAACAATGTTGGATCGGGTTTCAAAATTTGAGAAAAAAATCATTGAACCACGGATGGTTCATGGACAGAATATAAAATCTTTTACATCAACCAATTTAATCATATTAAATATTAAAACCATACATCCAATTATACATACTAAGTTAAACGTATTCAAAAGAGGTAGAAACAAGTTTTATACATTTCTTGTATCGGAGAAATTCTGATTTGGCAGAGTCCTATTAGTCGTCTTGCGTTTTTTGTAGAACTCAAATTAGTTTTCACACCAACAACCACTCGTAGAATTCAGAAGTATATTTCAATTGAATATTAATCAGGATTTGAGTGTGAACTCTAAAAAAATGGAGAAGAAAAATCAAAATTTTCTCCTCTATAGATTTCAGTGGCAAGCACAGGACGAAGAGAAACTCTTTTCTGTTCTGTGTAATCATACACTCTGTTAGGGTTAGAGATGCAACCATATTGTCATCATTTATATAATAATATGAAATTTGCACATATACCCCTATATGTTAAATTACCGAATATTCACCATTTTACTATTGCCAAAATTGCATATCTCCCTAAAGTCAATATTGTGTCCAAATTCATCCATACAAATTGAAAAACTAAATTGATTTTCATCAATTAATTAATAATTTTTATTTACTAATTATCCAATGAATAGAAAATAACCAATTAATTAATTTGGACATTAATTACTTAGTTTTCACTAATTAAGTGACAACACCAATCACATATGAGTTCGAGAAATATACCTTGGTCTAACTAGTATTGTTTTTCATTATTGTCCTTATGAGCTACTCCCAAAACTGAATGGACCTACATGAAGAAAGTTATAGGACTCAAATATTCAGCGAATTTATCTCTATAAATTCCTAACCTATTTAATCCTGACTTTGTACGACTCATGAGCGCTACATTTACTGTTGGCGCAAATAAACATTTTTATTTCACGGTCCATATTATATTTAACATATTACCGTTTGTGAATATCATTAACAAGAGGAGATGTAAAACTATCATTTTACCCCTCTGGTTATTATTTCCTTAACTCCTTTATTGACTGTGAATAAGAAAGACTTTATTGACTGTTAATAAGAAATACATAATAATGAATTGTCTCGTATAATTTCCCACGTCTCATTCAATGATTCATTTCATCGAGTACCTAGCCAGGTTAATTTATTTACACACTCATCAATAAAGCATAAGATAATATTACTGCATATTACAATCTGACCATGAATTTCCATATATGTGAATCACGTAACTCCAACATAGTTGAATCACGATCTCAACAACCGAGGTATTGTCCGGCAATTCGAACTCACTTATTTGGCGTATCAAAGATCTTAACTAACTAGGTTAAGTTTCGTATTCACCTCAGAATTAAAGTAATTATGAAAATACCCTTAAAGTATAATAATTAGATTTAGAGCTAGATAAATGGATTTACTATAAAATAATTTGTTACTGGTCTATTTAACATATTCCATAACATGTCTAGCTCAATCGTTAGAGTCTCTACTCTCATACCCCAAGACCAGCATCATTTGATTCAACCTAACAGTCATAATCGGACTCGATTTTCTAGTAGATCCTAAGACTACGAATAACGTTCTGAACTATTTCAGAAGAGTTTGTATAAGACCCCTCAATCTTTACTCTTCTTATGTTAACAATAGTTCCAGGACTTGAGTAAATTATAAACACACTTTAATTAATAGAAAAACTTTCATTGATTCATTAAATTCAATAATACAAAATTTCTGAGAAATAACTAAATACTCATAAATAGTTATTACACCATAATTTATTGACATAATCCCAACAATCTCCCACTTGGATTAAAGTAGGCGTGTCTAATCTCCTATCTACATGCCTACCAGATGACCATAAAAATTACTGCTTAAAGTCTTCGTAAATGGATATGCCAGGTTGTTGGCCATCGATATGTGTGTTCCTACAACATCTCCACACTGAACAATCTCTCTAACTAGGTGATACGTACGCTCTACGTGCTTGGATGTTTTATGGCTCCTTGGTTCCTTCGAATTTGGTACAGCCCCACTGTTATCGCAATAAAGTGTCATGGGCTTGTCAGCTTCTGAAACAACTTTCAGAGTCTTCGAAAACTTTCTAAGCCATACAGCCTCCTTAGTAGTTTCATAAGCTACTACATATTCAGCTTCCATGTTAGAATCAGCAATACAATATTTCTTGATACTTCTTCATATAACTACTCCACCGTTCAGGATGAACTTCGATCCTGAAGTGGACCTCCTAGAATCCATGTCTGCTTGAAAATTGGAATCAGTATCCTCTGTCATATTCATGTCACTACTTGAAAACATAAGCATGTAGTTCCTTGTTCTCTTAAGATACTTAAGGATATGCTTGACGGCATTCCAATGCTCGATTCTAAGATTAGATTGGAAACGATTACCACACCCACCGTGTAGCGAATGTATAGCCTAATGCAAAGTATCACATACATGAGACTTCCTATGGTTGAAGCATAAGGAATATTTCTCATATCTTCCTCTTCTTGAGGAATCTTGGTAGATTTCTCCTTGGAGAGTCTGACTCCATGCTTGAAAGGAAGACATCTCTTCCTGGAGACTTGCATACTAAAGCCCATCACCTTATCTATATAAGATGCTCGAGCAATGTTAATTTTCTATTCTTCTGATCCCGAAAGATCTGAATACCTTGGACAAATGTAGCTTCTCCAAGATCTTTCATATAAAATTGCTTTGCAAGACAAATCTTGACATCAAATAATTTTTCTACATCATTCCTAATGAGTAGAACATCATCTAAGTACAAGAATAGAAAAACCACTTTTATTTTTTGTATCAGCTTATACACACAGGGTTCATCCAAGGCCGTGACCCTTCCTTAATTCCATAAATAGACTTTAGCAGTTCGTAAATCTTATCCTCTTGGCTTTCTCCATGAACCCATCTGGTTGAACATATAAATGTGCTCTTCAAGATTGTCATTCAGAAAAGCATTCTTGACGTCCATCTACTAGACTTCATAATCGAGGGTAGTAGTAATGGATAAGAGGATTCAGATGGATTTAAGCATGGCTACCAGTGACAAGGTATCCTCATAGTCTATACCTTCCTTTTGGGTGTAGTTCTTGGCTACTAGCCTAGCTTTGAATGTCTCCACATTCCCTTCCGGACCTCTTTTTTTCT
Organism: Datisca glomerata; assembly: GCA_003255025.1. Taxonomy (NCBI): domain Eukaryota; kingdom Viridiplantae; phylum Streptophyta; class Magnoliopsida; order Cucurbitales; family Datiscaceae; genus Datisca; species Datisca glomerata. The sequence goes on along the minus strand of QANY01013727.1, from coordinate 944,954 downwards.
TATAGATCCATTAACACCCTACAAGTTTTAACCCTTCAAGAGGATCTGCAAGTTTTCAGACTTTTTTCGAGTACATCAAATGTATCTCAACGTTCATGGCTTCTTGCTATAGGTTTGCTTCAAGACCAGCCATGGCCTGTGAATAGGAGACATGTTTCATCATAATCCTTATCTGAGGCTACTGTTAAGGCATCTCCATAAGACATGTACATGTTAGGCTATCTTACAACCCTCACACTATGTCGAGGCTCCATAGGCTCTAGCTCCAGCTGTGGTTCTTCCATTATTGAATCAAGAATAGTTCCTGATTGGGGAGTCGGTGCCCTCCCACTCAATAATTTCTCTAGCACAAGGGTGCTTCTCATCTTTACACTTATTATATATTCTTCTTCAAGAAAACATTCGTTTGTGCTAACGAATGTTTTTTAGTCAGACAGACTACAAAAAATATACTCTTCATTCCTTTGAGATATCCTACAAACATGCATAATTTTGATCGACTGGTCAACTTGCTCGTCTTCTGTTTCAGAACATGTGCTGGGCACCCCCAAATTCTAAGGTGGTTAACGGATGACTTTTATTTATTCCGTCTTTCATTCGACGTGCCAGGCACCGTCTTCGACGGAACTTGGTTTAGAATGTATGCTGTTGTTTCCAAGGCATATCCCTATAACGAGTCTAGGAGGGATGAGTAAATCATCATGGATCTAACCATATCCATTCGATTTCAATTCCTTCTCTTTGACACATCATTCTGTTTTAGAGTGCCATAAGCTGTAACCTGAGAAAGAATACCTTCTTCCTCAAGAAAGTTTTCGAACTCTCCTAGTAAGTACTCCCCACCACGATCAGATTGTAGCATTTTGATTTGTTTCTCTAATTGGTTTTCGATCATAGCCTTGTACTCTTTGAACTTTTCAAAGGTTTCAGTAACAAGTATTATCCTTTTAGATCTCAACTCCTTGAGATAGTCTGGGCACATGCGTTTTCAATTGTCAGCGGCTCCATAATGATGATACTTGTCTTTTGACTTATCCACTTTTGTAGAGCCCTTACCTTTCGTAGCTTTCAAGTCTTCTTAGCCTTCTTCAGACCTCTCCTATGTTTCTTTAGACGTCAGAGGTGGAAGGCTTTATTTCAGTAAAGTTTGACTCTTTAGTCTTTCTCTTGCCCTTTAGAAATAGGGTCTCAACCGCTTGCAATTCCTTCATCAGCTCATGAAATGAGTACCTCAACTTATTAATCGAATAATTAAGTTAAAAGTTCTCAAAAATGTCAGGCAGAGTCTCAAGGATCATATCAACTTGTGTCTCGCCATCTACCTCAGGACCCATTATCTCCATTTCATTCAGATAACTATTATCAACATCATATGTTCTCTAACAAGAGTTCCATATTTCATCCTGCAGTTCATGAGGTTTTACACAACAGCCTGTTTGGCTCAACGACCCTGATCTTCGAACATTTGGGTTATGTTCAACATCATATCAGTTGTAGTTTTCATGTTCTGATGCTGTTGTTGCAACACATTGCTAACAGAAGTCAAGATGTAACATCTGGCGATCTCATCAAAATGCAGCCAAGAAGCATAAGCATCATTTTTCTCTCGAGTCGATTCGGTAATAGGCTCAAGGGGAAAATGAGTGGTGAGCACGATTTTGTGCTTTTCTACCGTCAGCACGATATCAATATTACGTTTCCAATCCAATTAATTTTCACCAGTAAGTTTGTTCGCATTTAAGATAGTTGAGAGTGTGGATAACGACATGATTATTAAAATGAATAACTAAAGTGGTATAAATAAATACTCAATCATTTAAGAAAGTATGATGCATGATGCAAATACTTAAATATTTAAAAATTCAATAAAAAATATTTCTTCCATGATATTACGATTAACAACGATAGCTTGTCTCATCTAAGGACAACGTCCAAGCTACCTCCTATCGCATCGAGACTCCTCTCGTTTAGTTAATGCTTCTCAAGATGTCATTACATCTAGCTTAATCATCACCAATGGTTTTGGTAACCTTAGCCCCATTGACTAGCCCCTATGAGAGATTTCAATGTGCTTCGGTCAAAGTGTTTAACCAACACATCTACTTTAAAGGTTTTCATGAACTAACAGTCCGTCTAAGAACGGTCTTGTCTCACCACTTCCTTCACAAGTTATAACTTCTTAAGCAACTCGATGACTCAATGCAACACGATTCTCAAGTTTCTCTCACTGAAGAGAGGATCACTGGGGCGACTCTAAACCATTTCTTATGCCATGATCAAGTTTGCGTTAGGGACCTTGAGAACGTTTCAACGTAAACGACTCTCCAGCTTAGTTTTTGGGAAAAATAATTTTTCATTATTTTTTCAAAAAATTGTAACTCTTTATTCATTTGGAAAAGGCAAGTTTCAAAAATAATAAACTATTATAAAATTTAAATCCAAATTTAAAATTTACTTTTATAAAATTCACATTATATTTAAATTATAACCCATTATAAATTAAACTACAATGATACATATAAATGCTACATGACATTTTGATATTGACATATTCATATTTCTATATGACATGTTATATGATGTTGCGCAATTAATAATAAATCAACCATTCAAAATTAACCTCCCTATTGACTCATATTTAGTTACAACCCATAAATAATAATAAATAAATTATAATTAATTTAAATACTAGTTTTCATAGCGTCTGTAATTGTCTCATTGTCCTTCAGGATGTTCCACTAATTTTGTAACTCTTTACAACAGTTCAATCCCATTTTCAAAATTTAAAATTTTGATCAAAACTCTTTAATTAAAAAAAAACTATTTTCCTATTTAAATAATCGCTTTAAAATCCTTTTAAATTTTAAAATTCAAAAGATAAAAGATAAATTAATAATTATTTATTAAATTCAAAATTCAAATGATAAAATGCATAATATGGATAATTATCTTTTTAATTCAAAATCCAAAAGATAAAAAGATAAAATAGATAATTTTCATTTGAATTCAAAATTCAAAAGATAAAAAGATAAAAGTTGACACTTATCTTTTGAATTTTAACTATCTTTTATCCATTCAAAAATCAAAATTCAAAATTCAAAATTTAAAAGATGAAAGATGAGATTAGGGTTCTTGCGTTACATCACAGAGTTTCCTACACCCTAATTGTTATCACCTAAGGTTTCATAAACTCTAGTCACCACCCAGGGCACAACAATGGACAACAGGAGACGGCGCGGCACGACGGCAGGCGGCTGCGATGATGACAATGGTAGTGGTTTTCCAAGGTGACGACGAATTACATGATATTAAAAAAAAATACAAATTTTGCAAGAAAATAAATTACAAAAAATCAGATGCCTCAATTCCGACATACATTAGTTCTAAAATTGAAAAACAAAACGCCTAGAGCCAGTAGATCGAGATCCATTCATAAAACACATTCAAAACTATTTTGAATCTACCATACAAAAATATGTCAATATCACAACACCCAACGATACATACGTATAATCACAAAATATGCATAATCAAGAAATCAATGCTCTAATATCAATTGTTGGATCGGGTTTCAAAATTTGAGTAAAAATCATTGAACCACGAACGGTTCGTGGGCGGAACATCAATTTTTTTTACATAAACTAATTAATCATATTAAATATTAAAACCATACATCTAATTATCCATACTAAGTTAAATGTATTCAAAAGAGGTAGAAACAATTTTTATACCTTCCTTGTATTGGAGAAATTTTGATTTGGTGGAATCCTATTAGTCGTCTCGCATTCTTTATTTTTTGTTCTTCATAGATATCAAATCAGTCTTCACACCAACCACTAGAAGTATATCTCAATTGGATGTTAATCATGAATTGAGTGTGAGCTCTCAAAACAACTGGAGAAGAAAAATCAAAATTTTCTCTTCTGTAGATTTTGACGGCAAGCAGGGAGGGAGAGAAACTATTTTCTGCTCTGTGTAATCACACATTGTGTTTGAGTTAGGGATGCAACCATATTGCTATCCCTTATAATAATTATGAAATTTACACATATACCCCTATATTTTAAATTGCTGAAAATTCATCACAAATCTTTACTATTGCTGAAAATTGAATATTTCTTTAGAGTCAATGTTGTGTCCAAATTCATCAATCAAAATTGATAAATTAAATTGATCTTCATCAATTAGTTAATTAATTTTTTTTATTTACTAATTATCTAATAATTATAAAATAACCAATTAACTAATTTGAACATTAATTACTTAGTTGTCACTAATTAAGTGACAACACACAACACCTATGGGTTCAGAAAATATATCTTGGTCCAAAACACTTTTTTTAGTCCAACTAGTATTGTTGTTCATTCATGTCATTATAAGCTATTCCTGAGATCGAATGGACCCATATGAATAAAGCTATAGGACTTAAATACTCAGTGAATTTATCTCCATAAATTCCTGACCTATTTAATCATGACATCGTATGACTCCACTATAGGTCATATGCCGAATCAACTCTCGATTCATGCCTGCTACATTTTTTGTTGGTGCAAATAAGCACTTTTATTTCACAGTCTACAAAATATTTAACATATTACTATTCATGAATATAAGTAACAAGAGTGAGCTATAAATTACCATCTTATCTCTCTTGTTATTATTTCCTTAACTTCTTTATTGTTGTGAATAAGAAAAATATAATAATGAATTGTCTCGTACAATTCCACATGTCTTATTCAATTATTCATTTCATCGAGTACCTGGCCAGGTTAATTTATTCACACATTCATCAATAAAGCATAAGGTGATATTATTGCATATTGCGATCTAACCACGAATTTTCATATCTGTGAATCATGCAACTTCAACATAGTTAAATCACGATCTCAGCAGCCGAAGTATTTTGTCTGACAATTTGAACTCACTCATTTGGCGTATCAAATATCATAACCAATTAGGTCAAATTTCGTATTCAACTCAGGATTAAGATAATTATAAAAGAACTTTTAAGGTGTAACAAATAAATTTATAACTAGATAAATGGTTTTACTCCAAACTAACTTGTTATTGGTCTATTCAACATGTTCCATAACATGTCTAGGTCAACCGTTAGAGTCTCCACTCACATGCCCCGAGACTAGCATTCTTTTCTTCAACCTAACACTCATAATCAGGTTCGATTTCTCAGTCGATCCTAAGACTGTAAATAACGTTCTAAATTATTTCAGAAGAGTTTGTCTGGAAGACCCCTCAGTCTCTCTTCTTACGCTGACAATAGTTTCAGGAGTTAAGTAAATTATAAACATACTTTAATTAATAGAAAGCATTACATTCATTCATTAAATTTAGTCATACAAAATTCTGAAAAGTAACTAAATACTCATAAATAATTATTTCATCCTACTTTATGAATATAATTCCAACAACACAAAGACTACCAAGAAAGCCAATGCATTTTTGGACCCTTTCCGTTATAGCCCCACCTGAATTTGGCCATTATCCTCTCGGGATCCTTTAAAACACTCGGAGGGAATTCAGAGACAATTCATATCATAACCATAAGCTTTCAGTAGGACCTCTTTCCCCTATTGAAAATTGCTTCTCCATCCATCTTATTAGGAGTTTATACATTTTATCTTTTATATATCCGAAGAGAGCTTTCTTCGAACGACCTACAAAAGCCAGTAATCCCAAATAGGAGTCAACACTGAGAGCCGTAGAAATTTCCAAAATTGTCGTTACCATTGACTTCACCTCTGAAGACGTATTAAGAGAAAACATTATTGCCGATTTAGAAAAGTTTATGCATTGACCCGATGAGTAAACATTTAAAATCTGCTTGAGAGCTCTACAAATCCTCTCCCAACCATTAAAGAAGATAAGACAGTCATCAGCAAAGAGTAAATGAGAGACAATCGGTCCCCTTACCGATTCGTGGGCATCGAATCGATCCCAAATCAACAACCTTACCCAACATAGCCGATAACCCCTCAACACACAAAACATAAAGATATTGGGACAAATGGTCACCATGACAGATACCTCTTTTAGGTAGGAAGGATGGGGAAGGTCATCGATGTGGAGCTTACACACCTCATAATATTTTTGATAATTTTTCATGAAATCCAAATGCTTCCAATATCCTCTGAAGATAACTCCATTCGATGTTATCGTGACTTTACTCATGTCCAACTTAATTGCCACCAAGCTCTGCTTGCCTTTTTATGAATCGACATTGAATGGAGAACTTCAGACCCCATCAGCACCCCATCAGCACATTATCTGTAATTAAATGATTTTTAATGAATGCACTTTAATTTTCACAAATAATTTTTAGAAGGATCATTTTAATTCGACGGGCAATCATCTTTGAGATGAATTTTATATATTGCGTTTCATAAATTAATCGGTCTAAAATCAGTCACGCTAACGGGAACAAACAGTTTAGAAATAAGAGTTATGAAAATATTAATATTAGATTAACTCTACGTTCTGAGACATGTTAAGCAAAATTTGGTTACCTCCCTTCCCATATCCCAATGCTTTTGATAGAAAGCTGTCAGAAAATCATTTGGACCCGGACTCTTCTGGGATGTATCTCTTTGATTGCCCAGTCCACCTCCTCAACTGTACAATTCCTGATCAAACTCTGCATTCAGTCATTCGTCACTTTACGATCAATACACCTCACAACCCACTGCATATATCTCTTTCTTGTAGGACACGAAGAAGTAAACAACTTTTCAAAATAGTTAACTGCAAGTGAACCAAGCTCCTCCTGCTTCACCACCCAATTACCTTCGTCTCCCAGCAGCCTGTCTATGTGATTTTTCCTCTTCCTCATCGAAGCTTTGACACGGAAAAATTTCGTATTTGCATCTCCTTATTGAAGCCAATCCATTTTCGCTCTCTAAGACCAAAACACCTCATCCTGGGAAATGGACCCTATCCAATTCCTCAGGGCATGATTTAATCAGATCCATATCATCCCCTCTGTCTGGGTTCTGGTACAGCTTATACAACCTGTTCTGACAGTCTACGATCTTTTTTTATAAAATTCCCGAACTTTTTCTACTTCAAACTGAGAGAGCTGAAGCACATCTGTTTAAGCCCTCTTGAATCTGAAACAGGTCTCTCTCACAGCCATTAAACTCCAAGCTTCTTCTATGATATTTTTGCTCCATTCTACAAATCCTCAATCCGGAAGTAACTTCTCCCCTTATATTTGAGAAGGTTTCTGTCATGAAGGGATATAAGAATGGGTCTATGATCAGATGAACCCCCCCCCCCCCCCNNCCCCCCCCCCCCCCCCAAATGATTTGCTTCAGAAACTGGATGGAGATTTAGCCACTCCTGTGAAGCAAAAGCCATATCAATTCTTTCCATGACCAGCTCCTCCCCCTCTCTCTTGTTTGTCCAGGTATATATATCAGACCCTTGAACGACAATCTTATCAGGCCACATTCATCCAAGCACTCCCGAAAAGTTTCAATAGCCGAATTCTGTCTAAGTGAACCATCTGATTTATCTGCTTGAGAGTAGAACTCATTGAACTGTCCGATCACTAACCATACAAGATTCAACATTTTCCTCAATCGTCTCAACAGCGCCCAAGAATGGATTCATTGGCTTCACTCTGGGTTACCATAAAAACACATTAACCCCCACAACAGCCCTGCTGTAATGCTCACCACCCCTTTTACTAGTGCCAGAAACAGAAGAGGATAAACTACGTTTAAGCCTCCTTTTTAAAATTGTCTCTTGCAAACTCGATTTTCTTCCATGATGGATTCTGCTCCATTTCCTGGTATTGGATATAATCTGCTTCCCTTCATCAATCTCATTTCCTTTAAGTTGAGGTGCCCGGTCCAGATTAGGTCCCTGGCTTGATTCCCCATTAGCATTGGCCCAATTATTATCATTGGGCTGTATTAAATTGCCGCCCTTTGAGTCCTCCAGGCTCACTCACACAGGATCTCTCCCTTTTGTCTTCTACAACCATCAATGTCATACTCCTGGCATTAGGCTCTACACGTGTCTCCTTCTGTATGGTATCGGTAACGGTAGGTGATGGGTGTGACATCGAATTGACCTCCTTCACCTGCTCCGGTAGTGCTCGCCTGCTCTCTACCGTTACCGATGGACAGATTTTTTTTACTTGAGCTTTCCACCACCCTATGCGCCGATGAGCTCCCCTCTCTCACCGGAGATGACGAAGAAGTTGTCTGGTTTTTTCCTTGTCCTTCCTCCTCGGGGATTTCGGTCTGTCTGAGCAACCATGGCCCGTATTGGTTGCGATTGCACCTTCCTCCGGCATCTCTTCCCATTGCTACGCTGCACTCTTTGCTCACATGAGAGAGTTTTCCCCACACACATAGCAAAAATCTGGTAGCTTCTCGTACTGAAAGTCAACCCAAATAGTATATGGGTTCTGTGGCACCTTCATTTTTAGACCTCTGGGCAAGGGATAATCAATATATAATATCCTATTCTTTTACCCATTTCTTTTGTCATGCGTAGAATAGGAATGTTGAAAACCTGCACCCAAAAACTTACTTCATTTAGGGCCATTTCAGACGGTTGAACGTACCCATTAACATCCCCCAGCAAGATGAGAGCTTTATCAAGCTCCATGGTTCATTCCTCACTATCTCTAACATTACTGGAAAAGGGACAAACAATTGTGAAATAGATTAATAAATAAACTACATGACAGATAATAAAACACCGATGATTACTGTTTAAACTATTGGGTGTGGTTTATGTTTTTCTTAATAAACTGTTGTTAGTGTCTTTTTCTTTTGGAAAATAGAAGATATAGCCTAAGCATATATGAACATGGGCTTGAATGGGCTAACTGCAAAGCAAATAGAAAGAATATCAAGATTATTTCACTTTATGTAAAAAAAATAATTAATATTAAAAAAAATTAAAAAAATAGTCACCATAAATCTAATAAAAGAGAAATTTCGGCGGTAAAATGAGACCTGCATCCAGTGAAATTCAATAAGAGAAATTTCGGCGTTAAAATGAGACCCTGCATCCAGTGAAATTCAATGTAATTTTCATAAAGTTTATATATATATACACAGTACATATCAAATATACGTGTATCATATTTTATATAGACTATATATATTATAAAATAAATAATTGACGGTTTGAGCAGTTATTCACAGATTGATGTCATAATTTTTTTATCACACATTTTTTTAATTTTGGGAAGCGTGCGTGATTATTTTTTATGATTTTTTTAAACATGATCTATTATTTTTTATTATTACTTCAGCAAATCCGACCATCAATCGAGCGACATAACGTGGGCCTAAACAAGAAGCATATGTCTATGGGCCGAAAATTGCCAGTTTCACATCACACGCCATGTCTGAATAAACCAAGAACTGTCCGTTTTAACCGATTGGAGCGATAGTCTTCTTTCTCTCTTTCGTCCAACCAACCATACCGACTCCTGTTACTACTTCATCTCAGCTCCTAAAGATCTCCACCTTCCATCATTTCCTTACCATCATGAATATCATTCACTCTGCTTCTCAATTCTACTCACTCAGGTTTTCTCATTCTACTCGACTCTCCACTGCACCTTCAGTACGCCGATTCTCCATCGTAAGGTGTCTGAGCTCGATCATGGAAATTTCAATTGGATATTCTCTTTGTTTTTTTACCGATTCGGGATGATTTGTTGGTTCTATTCTGCTAATTCTACTTTCTTTTTTAGCTCAAGCCGTCCATTCTCGAAGCAGAATGTGAAGTATTACGGAGAGCTAGAAGCGGCTGTGGATGTCGTTGAGAGAGCTTGTCGTCTCTGTGTTGACGTAATTGCTCTGATTCCAATACTTAGTTACGACTTTGAATCTTCAAAAGTAATGTAGAGATGCTTTTTCTGTATCCAGAAATGTACTTTGAGAAATGCTATTAGAATCAATCGGAATTCACCAAAAGCTTTGTTTGATCTCTGTTTCTTTTCTATTAATGCATTATATTGATAGTGCACATTTGGGCGATGTCAGGTAAAAGCGTCAATGCTCTCATCTGTTGGGCGGGTTCTAGAGAAGAATGACCAGACTCCAGTCACTGTTGCTGATTTCGGGGTGCAGGCTCTGGTCAGTTTGGGTAATCAAATAGATAAACATATATACTCATAGTCATGCTAGCTCAGTCAGTAATGACCAAATTTGTTCGTCGATATGATTAGATTTTAGCTTTGTAGGTAGATTATAGTTAGTAGTTTCCATCTCTATTGATGACAACTGATGGTTGGAATTAAAATTTGGATGACCGCTATTTATTTGCATGAAATGTTTAAGTTGGCTCCTTCCAAACTTTCTAACCAACACTTCTAGCCTTAGATGTATCTGCATAGTAGATTATGGATTATGACATCACCATACTAACTTGTAAATCATTAATTATGGATATTGACTAGAATTACGATAAAAAAGTAGCTTCAGAACATCTAATGAGCATCTCAGTTATGAGAGGCTTGCTTTGTATCAACTTTTTACTATCTCATGGCTTGTAACTCAACAATATTTTACATTATAGAAGTACAAATTTTTTATTCGTAATAATCATCGAAAGATGAGATAGTAAAATGAAATTGTGGATATCTATCTTTCAGCAGAAGCTTCTTTATATTACTATTTCTGTTTCGGATTATTCTTGATTTTGTTTGTGGTGCTTATTGTGACAGAGTTGGGAAAACTGTTCCCGTCCATTCCATTGGTGGCTGAAGAGGATTCTGCATTCTTAAAATCTAATAACTTGGTGGACTCAGTAATGACTGCAGTAATTGATAAAGCGAATTCTCGAGATAAACCATGGACGAAGGATGATGTGCTGGAAGCAATTGACAGGGGGGGTAAATCTGCTTTTGATTTTGGAACTAAACCAGCTACATATTGGGTGGGTCAATAATCGTCTTTAAACTAATTGTAGCAATTATATTGGCTATGAATAAATTTGGTTTATGTTCTTTGAGGTCAGTAGGTATTGGGAAAGTTATCAACTATTATTTCCCAGTGCTATATATTAACGGACCTTTTTTGCTACTGAAGTGCTGAAACGTGCCCATTGTTAATTATAGGAGTTTGTATTGTCTTTCGTGTGGCTTTTAATGAAGTTTCCAATGTTTGGTTTTGAACCCTAGTACATGTGTTTAAAGTTATATTTTTAGCTTCCCATTTTTTATTTAGTTGATTAACTTCAATATAGGTACTGGATCCAATTGATGGTACACGTGGGTTTCTCAAAGGAAGTGAGGCATTTTATGTGGTAAGTGTATCAAGTCTTTTAAGTTTAGAGAGGTTGCTTAGTTTGTTAGACAAGCAAAGCATGTAATATTCGTGTTTGCACCTTCTTATTAGCTTATCATGTTGAGTTCTCTCGGAAATTAAGTTGGCTATAGATCTGTCCTAAAATTCTTCTTAAGTGATCTATATTTCGAGTGAGCTTGATGATTTCTGTTAAAATGCCAACCACGGTGTTAAGTATTGGAGGATGTAAGTTAGTGAGAATTACAGACAACTTAACTTATAAATTATCAAGGTTTGCTGTGCACTTGATCATCAGTGATGAAAATAATCAAAGGCAACTAATGTCCTGCAAATGTTGCCTGTAAAGAGAAATTTCTATAAAATCATAAACGTATCCTAATACCATGTTGGTCCCTAGCAGGAACACATAATTATCATCAATTTGCTGTTAGAACTTTGCAGTGGATTTCCTTCAAACAAATGAATGGTGGAAAATTCTTTTAGTTTCTCTCTCATAGGTTCTTTCCCAACATTTCAGGTAGGCTTGGCTCTTGTGGTTGAAGGAGAGATTGTATTAGGTGTTATGGGCTGCCCTAACTGGCTGGATGATTATTCCAGTAGACCCACAACAGAAATACTGAAAAACAACATATTTTCCAGATCAGGGACCATAATGGTTGCTCATGTTGGTTGTGGAACATGGACAAATAAGTTAACCAATACTCTGGATAGGACAAATAACATGTCTTCTCATAATTGGACCAGATGCTTTGTTGATGGGTGTTCCGTAGTTCATGAAGCCCGCTTTTGCATGCCAGACAGTCAAACATGGGAGTCAATGCCTCTCTCCGCTTTTTTCAAAGGAACAACTGATGTTAGCAAAGTTGGGGATAATCAGATTCTGCTTGTGTCAGCATGTTGTGGAAGGTATACTGCAACCTATCAACTACTGAAGTTTTTTTTCTTTGAAATCAGCTTCTGTTTGAGATATCTTGTTCCTGATGTGTTGTGAGATAACATTGACTGGTTTCATGTTCTCTTGTGTTGTTCATCAGTTTCATTGCACATGCATTGCATGAGACATGCGCATGTCTGTATCATCTCCACCATCCTGTATTGCATTAAGCTTTTTTTTTTAAACTCCAGTTAAACCTTTTGAATTAGTCCATTTTGAAACTGGTTTACAGGTTTTGTGGGGCTATAAACTCTAACACTATTACATTAATTCTAGTCCTGTCCATGGATTACGGGATTGGATGTAAAATATTTACATAATCTCTTTCTTCTGCAGTTTATTCAAGTATATGATGGTTGCCTCTGGTACGGCTTCTGCCTTCATTTCCCGAGCAAAATCTCCAACTATCAAGGTATTGCTTGATTCTTAATTTTTAAAGAAACGCAAAAGTTCAGCCGCACAGTTTGATGGTTTAAGTAATATGTAGGCTTGGGATCATGCTGTTGGCATGTTATGCGTGCACGAGGCTGGTGGAAAGGTATGCAACAGTGACCTGCTTACTCACATGTCATTAAATTGTAGAACAGTTTCTCTTTTTCATAAAAGCTTTAGTTATTGGCAATTTTGTGGTTTTACATCTGGTTTAAGTTGCTGCTATATGTAGTGCTAAATTGCAAATTTGGAAATGCAAAAAATGGTCTTATAAAAAAGAAATGCAAAAATTGATGTATAAAGTTGAACTGATGAAAATTTTAGAACTGAGAATTAACTTTTGACAAACGTAATGGTTCAAACTTTTTCCATTGCTCTTTAGTAAAATTACCAAATACCATTTTAATACATTTCCTGATAGCAGGAGGAAAGAGAATGATGTTAAGCTATCAGCATGTTCTTCTGTCATTTATTATTTGTTTCTTGATCTCCTCAACAATTTTCAGTTTCCCCCTTTTCGCAACAACTTACTGGTAGTGTATCTATTACAAATATAAGAAAGCAGAAGACATGAATTCATCACGGTGACATTCTTTTTCTTTTACTGTTTAATTTTTAATAATTTAGTGATTTGCACTAAATTTCAGGCCAAGTCACACTCTTCTTTGTGGCTTTATGAGCTCTGACAAATTTTAGTTTGCAAAACATCATTTTCCATTTATTTTCTCGTATTTTAAATTGAATATTTTGTGATATTTTGGATCAATATCAGCCAAGTCGCACACTCTCATTTAGTGGCTTTGCTACTTCTCTGATTTATCAACTTTTAAGTTGCAACACACTTTCAGTTGAAAAGTCTAGCTCGATAATTCCTTAAAACTTAGGTGTTAAGCAGAGTGGTACTAGAGTTCTATAACTAGTACATAATAGGCAAGTCTAAATGACGTGGGACATCATTCCAACACTTTCTACGTTGAGTAGGTGACTGACTGGATAGGGAGTGAAGTTGATCTTGCTGCTGATCAAGTAGGACGGAGGATTATATTCCCTTCAGGTGGTATTCTGGCCACCAATGGCCGCCTACACAGTCAAATTCTTGGGATGATCTCTTCAAATTCATCTAATGTTTGATGTAGAAGCACATGTGGTATGGTTCCTTCCCTCACCATCTCTCTCTCTTTTAACACTTGACGTTTAAGATCTTTAAAGCAACACGAAGCTAAGATGACAAGAAACTGTAAACTCAAAAGATTGTTTTTTTAATTTTTCTGTTTTAATAGAAAACTTACCAAAAATAAGCATTTAATTAACGTGTATTATGTTGTAACTTTTGTTCATGTGCATACAACGAGTTCGGATCAGATAGCTACATCAGTGGACTGAAAATCTTGATTTCAACTGGGTTTTTTCTCTTTAAAATTTTTAGTATCACCCTATAACAAGTCTACCAAACACAATTTGATTTCAACTGTATTCTGAAAACTGCTGCTCAACATTTTTCACAACATGCTATTAATACTAAACATGGGCTCAGATGCTACTACCAGAGATGTTTTTGGGTGATCTAAAAATATAAATGTCTTAGGATATTAATGTTTTTTTTCTTCAGAAAGCTAAACAGTTTCTTTTAGTTTCAATATTTTCTAATAACTCATTTTCGAATAAAACGAGCCTATATTTTGACAGGAATTACACAGAACTAACAAATCATTCGTGTGTTATTGATATGATACCCACAGTGACTATATTATATTATTCAGCCAGGCCTGCTGTTCTCAACTAACCATTCATAATTACTGTCTCAACTACAGCTGACATTCATTTAGTCCAACCAAACTGATAGCATCTTAGCAGCAGCCCATATCATTCAAGCCCACCTGCAGATTTTTATGGTGAGTCCAGTAGGACTTGAAAAAACTTAGATATTTAAAAGCCCTCATTACCCATTTGTTCTTTAACCAATTCATCCCTGTTTTTTACCTGATGAGTTTTCTTTTGATGTAGGATCAACTAAATTGGTTAGATCCGGTGAATTTATCGGCATGGTGGATCATCATTCTAGGCTTTTTCATCGAAATAATTTGGCCGGAAGCCGGAAGCCGGAAGCTAGACTAACAAAATGTTGGTAGTCACCTGGGAACACTAGTGATTGTTGTTTTAAAGAAAATAGCAAAAATTATTCGCCTGAAACTTACTCTCCACCAACTTGTTAATGTGATTCTTTTGTGCTATTACGTTTAACAATGCTAGAAATCAATTATACTTATTATTTGGCCTTTTGAATCCCGGAGAGTTTGACCATGACTCTCTCTCTCTCTCTCAATTTTTTTATATTCTGCTTCATTTTAACCACCACTAGTCAATTTGCCAACAATTTATTGGCCAATTTACAAGCAAAGTCAAGAAAATCAGAGCACCTTAGACCATTGCCAATTTCACTTTAAAAAACTTTCACATCTTATACGTGTATTTTCATCTGCTCATCATCATCATCATCCCAATTACAACTACTAAGTTTTCTACATGACCTACGTGTCACACACTCCTAAAGTTAGACACAGATAGCAATTGTCTTGGGAAATTTCTGGATACCTTTACTGTCTACTTAGGGTGAGAAACACTATTTGAATTCAGAACCTCCTCTTTAAGAATAGGTATAGCTACTAATTGGGTTATGATCTAGGTCTGTATGAACAATTAATTTAGGATAATCACCCTAATTTATAGTTTAAACCCCAATTTTTTAAAAGGAACAATATGTGGTACCAGGTCGGTATTATGCTGGGGTACACAAATGTGTGTTAGGGTACCTCAAATGTGTTGAACAGTGAAATATCAACAACACTATTCAATATATTTGAGATACCCTTAAATGTGTTGAACAGTGAAATATTAACAACAATATTCAATATATTTGACGTTCTTAAAGGATATAACAAGGTACTATAAATATTTTCTTAATACCACACTATTCAATATATTTGAGGTACCCTTACTCACATTTATGGTACCCTGACACAGTGCAAGCCTGGTACAAAGTATAATCTCATTTAAAATTTTATAATTACTCCTTAAACTACTTAAGGATTTTAGTTTAAACCTTTTCTTTAGAAGTGAAGATCTCTATTTTGACATTTATGACACCTTTACGAACCGAATTCGTAATTTCGGATATGTCAAATCTAAATTTTAGTAAACAATAAATTTAGATTTGACGTTGAGTCGACATTTAATATTTTGATTAAAAGAGCTTGAATCCAATATTTTGATTAATATTGGATGAAACCCCAATTCGGGTTGTAATGACAACTGCCCCTAATCTTTTAATATAATTACAGAAGAACAAGCCCTAACTTCATCACGTCAGCCTACTCAGACCCCTTCTTGTTAATGTAATATCTAATTTTGTACTAATTTTATTATTAAGTAGTATCTAATGAATAAATAATGCAATTTTTTAATTAAACTCAACATCATTTACAAATTAATTGAGAAATCGTATTAAATTAAAAAAAAATTACACAGATACCTTCTATAATTTACCTAAATTATACATACACCCCTCTATAATTGAAAATTATGCAGGCCTCCTCTATACTTTATATTCTATCACAAATAAGTCTAACTCT
This sequence comes from Datisca glomerata, assembly GCA_003255025.1. Classification (NCBI taxonomy): domain Eukaryota; kingdom Viridiplantae; phylum Streptophyta; class Magnoliopsida; order Cucurbitales; family Datiscaceae; genus Datisca; species Datisca glomerata. Next base: position 928,665 of record QANY01013727.1, on the reverse strand, counting down.
TTAAAAGAAAATTCTAGTGACAATTAAATGGAAACTAAAATATCCAAAACTCTCCTATCCCTGTCTAAAAATCGGAATTTAATCCAAAGATACTTAATTAAGCTATTCAATCTAGAATCATACAAAATTTGAACGAAGTTTATGAATAAGATGCGCTGTATGATTCTGGATTGAATTGTTTTATTGATGTGTTTTGGGATTAAATTTTAGTGTTGAAGAAGAATATGAGTTTTTTTTACGTTTCAATGTCCATTTAACTGTCATTAGGATTTTCTGTTATAGAATTGGTCATATTTATTATAGAAGTACATTTGTTTCCTGAATTTAGACTACATAAAAAATACTACAATCTAGTAAATCATATATAAAAAAATAACATTCATTGAAGGACAATCTAGTAAAATAATCTATTTAACCTAATCCAAATCTAAATCATGAATCCTGACGGTTAGTAAAGATAGAATTTTAAATATTAAATCTAAATCATCTATATGAATCCTGAATCCGAATCACGTACGAATCTAAATCTTGAAGTCAAATCCTAAATTTGAATCTTAAATTAAAATCATGAATAAGAAATCCGTTTAGTCATTTAGGCTTTTACTAGGAGAAGGAAATGCATGGTATTGCTTACACATTAGTTTAATTTTGCTGAATTAGCAGATATGGAACTTGAATTACACAAGCTTTGGATCTCGTATCTCATTTAATCATATATTATGAATAGATAAATGGGGTGAAGACGAAATAAGCCATTGACTCACCCAATTATTTATGTTTTGTTGAATCAATTGAACAGCTCAAAACAGAAACTACCAAAAAATTTTAGACAATCTACCGAAATCATATGTGGGTCAACGTTTACACGTTTGCTACTTCTTTGAGTAAGCATTGGTTAAGAAAAGCCTAGAATTTGGACATATAATAACCCTAATTGTGTATAATCATTCTTTAATTGTCATTAGCAATCCATAGCATCTCTTTATTAATACCATAAATCCCAGCTTTTCCGCATAATCAAAATCCCTATTATTTTAGTTGCTATAAATTGAGGGTGTCTCCATGATGCCAACCATTGAGACTAAGATTAGGGTTTTTTTTTAATTTATCTATACGTTTGGATAAGAAAATAATTTTAATTTCCTTAAATTGGATTCAATTTAATATGAAGATGAAAATGAAGATACTATGACAGTTTGACCATTCATTACTGTCTGATCACGCTTTTATGGCTCAGATCAAACTATTTGTCAAACTAATTTTTTTTCTAGTTCAAAATTAAGTGTTCAGTGTTAGTATGATTATTCAGGTCTAACGTGTGAGAAAGTGCCAAGAATATTTAAATGGTAAAATCACTTTAAATCAATCGTATAAGCTTTGTAAATTACTAATAACTTAATAATTATGATTGAAGATTTACTACTTAATTACTTTCCTTTTGTTTCCTCGTCGTTTTCCTTACTTTGTTTTCTTTTTCTTAGATCGGCGCATATAGTCCAACATGTTTTTCTTTTACATAAATCATAGAACCACGCAATACATGTGGTCCAATCCTTGAAGATAAATTCCTTGTAGGACAATCGTTCATGCTACGTGTAAGAAATGCATGCGAGGAAGCCAAGGTCAAAATTCATTCGTCATTCCTAAATAGAAAGGAACCAAAAAAAAAAACAAAACAAAAGGAAATCTTAGTGGAAAATAATAGAATAATATTTGACCGTACACTCTTAGATCAAGATGGGTGAGAATTGAGAAACTTCCACGAATGATTTTCAATGCCAATGGAAAAAAAGTCCACAATTGAATTCACTTTTTCCAAATTTTAAAGAGCGACCATTTTTTCTATTAAATTATGTAGCAATTGATAGGCACACTTGGCTTCAACTCATGGTATGTATAAAAGATTTGTAGTCAGTCCCTAGTTAATTAGAGACCCAATTATATATATTATGTACATATAGAGGAGTTTTGGAAGATAATGTGGCTCAAATTTAAGTATAGAAAAATCAAATGTGAATTTTGCTAAGAGTAAGTGTAATCTCACATGATGTGGAATAAAAATGTTATTTTAAAGAAATTTTTTATCTATGATAAAAAATATGATAATGTTAGTGAAGTATGAGAACATAACGTACATATAAAACTATTCTTATGTTTAAATTTTTATCAATAGAATCACCCTTTGAAATGGAACTTACTGATTTATAAAGTATATAACAATAACAGTTAATAAGATGAGTTAACATAGTTTAATTAAAACTTACACGTACATCAGGCTATGTGTTTGTGTCATCTCTATTTTCAATCCCTTTATAATTTCTATATTTGTCAAAAAGAAATTAAACAAAAAAAAAGACAAAACGAGAACAATAATTCTCATTATGGGTCATGGGACTTGGGAAAAAATGGAGCCATGATATAATTATATACCAAACCAATTGGACTATTATACATAAAAAAATGCAAGGAGATTGTTTCATGTTGTGATGTGGTGATCTGTGTATGGGCCGATGTGTTCTTTGTTAGCAGTAATTAGTAGTTTTTTTACATGCATACACACGTGCATAATAGTTGTTTAGTTTGCTTTTAGTTACCTTTCAATTTAGTTGGTTAGCTTAGTTGGTTTGTTTCATTTGCTTATATATTGTTTCTTGTACTGTTTGGTTTGGGGTTAAGGAAATATATCGAGGCTCATCACAAACCGACAGGTGTATCTGTTGAAATAGACAATGAAGGCGTGCTTATTTACACATTGAATGGCCTTTCCTCTAAGTATGGTCCTTTTAAGACATCAATAAGAACTAGATCAGAGCACTTACACCTTGAAGAACGTCATGTTCTTTTTAAAGCGGAAGAACGATTTCTTGTAGAACAATCCAAGAAACAAGATTCTCATATGCAGAACATGGCTATGGTGGCTAATCATTTCAGAGGAGGCTCCTCTAATAAAGGAAGAGGTAATAGATTTGGCTCTTTTTGAGGAGACAATTCTGGGCGTTTTAGAGGCAGGGGTATCAATGGACCAGGCTTACTTTCTACACCTAATGTATCCCAAAATCAATCTCAATTTTCTTCTCCTGGTTTTACTTCAAGCTTCAGTGATCAAAGGCCTTAGTGCCAAATCTGTAATAAGTCTGGCTATACAGCCATTAACTGTTTCCATCGAATGAATTAAGCCTATCAAAGGAACACCCCCAGCCAAATTAGCAGCTATGGCTGCCACCTTTCCAACCAACAATCAAGACAACTCTAAGCCAGTTTCTTGGATTTTTGATACAGGTTGCAAAATTCACTTAACCTCTAAGCTATCCAATCTTTCATGTTATGAAGAATACAATGGTGAAGATATTTTCATAATAGGTAATGGTCAGCCTCTTGACATCACACATACAGGTTGTAGCCACATTCTTATCAAAAGTAATAATTTTTCCCTTAAAAATGTTCTTTGTGTCCCTCATATTATTGCCAACTTACTGTCTGTGCATAAATTTTGCACTGATAACAATTGCTCCTTTACTTTTTATGCTTATATGTTTTTATCCAAGACAAAGTAACAGGGAGACTCCTCTTCATAGGACCCAGTAAGAATGGACTATACCCAATATCAAGCACTGTTAAAGCTCATCTCAATACTATGCATCTGTCAAGTCCTCATGTTACATATCTTGGCAGTAAGGTTTCTAATGTTTTGTGGCATAATAGATTAGGCCATTCATCTGAACAAACTTTGATTTATGTTATGAATAAGTTCAATATTCCTTTCTCAACCACTAAATCTTGTATGTGTTCTAGCTGCATCAAAGGAAAATGATAAAAATACCTTTTAAATTGTCTCACTCTCTTACTTTTTCTCCTCTTGATCTTCTTCATATTGATGTATGGGGTCCTGTACCCACTCTCTCTTTTGAATAATATAGGTATTATGTATCTTTTGTAGATAATACTACCAAGTATACCTGGCTCTTTGGTCTCACTCAAAAGTCTGAGGTTTTTACTGAGGAAGTAGATCTCGCAAGGATTCAGAAGTAGATTTCGCAAGGACTTCGTTGAGAGCTGAATGTGGGCTCTCAAAACAACTGAGGAAGAAAAATAAAATTTTATCTTCCTCTGGTGACTTCGGCGGCAAGGAGTAGGAAGGGAGAGAGAAACCTTTTTTCTGCTCGGTCTTATTAGGGTTGTGTCAACACACTTAGGTTTGAGTTTGTATCGAAATATAATTAGTGAGTCAACCCTAATGCCATCACCTAAATGTATGTAATTTTAGAATTTTCAAATACCCATATATGTGTAATTTCCAAAATTTACCCCCTTATTCTTTATTATTGTAAAAAATTGTATATCTCCCTAGAGTCAATGTTGTGTCCAAATTCAACAATCTAAATTAATAAATTTAAATTGATCTCCATCAACTAATTAATTAATTTATCTTATTTACTAATTATTCAATAATTAAAAAATAATAAATTTATTAATTTAAACATCAATTAATTGCTCTTCACTAATAAGTGACAACACACATCACATATGAGTTCAGAAAATACACATTGGCACAAAACACATTTTGGTCCAACTGATATTGTTTCTTCTATTCCTGTCCTCATGAGCTACTCTTCAAACCGAATGGACCCACATGAATACAGTTATAGGATTCAAATACCCAGTGAATTTATCTCATAAATTTCAGATCTATTTAATATTGATATCGTACGAATCCACTATAAGTTCGATGCTGAATCAACTCTCGATTCATGCACGCTATATTTTCTGTTGGTGCAAATAAACTCTATTACTTCATGATCCACAAAATATTTTAACATATTACCCTTCATGAATATCAATAACAAGAGCGGGATATAAAATTATCATTTTATCCCTCTTGTTATTATTTTCTTATCTCATTTATCGACTATGAATAAGAAAAACATAACAGTGATATGTCTCATACGATTCACAAGTCTTATTCAATTACTCATTTCATCGAGTACTTCACAAAGTTAATTTATTCACACACCCATCAATAAAGCATAAGGTGATATTGTTGCTTTCACAATCTAACCACGATTTTTCATATCTGTGAATCACGTAACTCGAACATAGTTGAATTACGATCCCAACAGTTGATGTATTGTCCGACAATTTGAACTCACTCCTTTGGCATATTAAAGACCGCAAGTAACTAAGTCATGCTTCGCATTCACCTCAGGATAAATGTAATAACGAAAATACATTTAAGGTGTAACAATTAGATTTAGAGCTAGGTAAATAGTTTTGCTTTAAACTAATTTGTTATAGGTCAATTTAAAATGTTCTATAACATGCCTATGTCAATCGTCAGAGTCTCCATTTTCATGCTCCAAGACTGGCATCATTTGGTTCAACCTAACAGTCATAATCATACTCGATTTCCCAGTTGACCTAAGACTTTGAATATCATTCTGAATTATTTCATAAGAATTTGTTTAGAAGACCCCTCTGTCTTTATTCTTCTTATATTGAGAATAGTTTCAGAACTTGAGTAAATTATAAACACACTTTAATTAATTGAAAAACTTTCATTCATTCATCAAATTCAGTAATACAAAATGTTTGAGAAATAACTAAATACTCATAAATAGTTATTACACCATACTTTATAGACTTAATTCCAACAATCTCCCACTTGGACTAAAGTAGACGTGTACAATCTCGTATTCTCATGCCCTTCAGATGACCATTAAAGACTTTATTGATTAAAGTCTTTGTGAATGGATCTGTCAGGTTGTTGATCGTCGATATGTGTGTAACCACAACATCTCCATGTTGAATAATAACTCTTAGCAGGTGATACTTACACTCTATGTGTTTGGATCTTTTGTGGTTTCTTGGTTCCTTCGAGTTTGCTATAGCCCCACTGTTATCACAATAAAGTATTATGGGCTTGTCAGCTTCTGGAATAACTTACTGAGTCTTCAAGAAATTTCTAAGCCATACAGCCTCTTAGCAGTTTTACAAGCAGCCACATATTTAACTTTCATGGTAGAATCAATAATGCAAGATTTCTTGATACTTCTTCATATAACTACTCCACCATTTAGGATGAACATCGATCCTGAAGTGGACCTTCTAGAATCATTGTCTGCTTGAAAATCAAAATCAGTATACTCCATCATATTCAGGTCAGTACCTGAATACTCAAGCATGTAGTTCCTTGTTCTCCTAAGATATTTAAGGATATTCTTGACGGCATTCCAATGCTCGATTTTAGGATCAGATTGGAAATGACTCATCACGCCCACACCATAGAAAATGTCTGGCCTAGTGCAAAGCATTGCATACATGAGACTTCCTACGGTTGAGGCATATAAAATCTTTCTCATGTCTTCCTTTTCTTGAGGAGTCTTGAGAGACTGCTTCTTGGAGAGGCTGACTCCATGCCTGAAAGGAAGATATCCCTTCTTGGAGTCTTGCATACTAAAGCGATTCACCTTATCAATATCAAATGCTTAAGACACTGTCAATTGTCTATTCTTATGATCCTGAAAAATCTGAATACCTAAGACAATTGCAGCTTCTCCAAGGCCCTTCATATCAAATTGATTTGCTAGCCAAATCTTGACATTCCTACATCATTCCCAATGAGTAGAATATCATCTACGTACAAGAGTAGAAAAACCACTTTCCCCTCGTGTATCAGCTTATACACGCAGAGTTCGTCCATTAACTACTTAAAACAAATATTTTTAATAGTTTTGTCGAATCTAATATTCTACGGCATTAATGCTTATTTAAAAGTCCATAAATGGACTTCAGCAGTTCGCAAACCTTATCCTCTTAGCCTTTCTCCATGAAGCCATCTGATTGAGCCATATAAATATGCTCTTCAAGATCATCATCCAGAAAAGGTGTCTTGACATCCATCTGCCATATTTCATAATAGAGGGCAGCATCAACGGACTTGAGGATTCAATTGGATTTAACCATGGCTACCAGCGAGAAGGTATCATCATAGTCAATACCTTCATTTTGGGTATAGCCCTTAGCTACTAGTCTAGCTTTGAATGTTTCCACATTTCCATCTAGGCCTCTCTTTTTCTTATAGATCCATTTACACCCTACAAGTTTTACCCCTTCAATAAGATCTATAACTTTTCAGACTCTGTTCGAGTATATCAAATTTTTTAACGTTCATAGCTTCTTGCCATAGGTTTATTTCAGGACTGGCCATGGCCTGTGAGTAGGAGTCAGTTTCATCATGATCTATATTTGAGACTGTTGTTAAGGCATCACCATAAGACATGTACATGTCAGGCTATCTCATAACCGTCCCACTACGTCGAGGCTTCATAAGCTCTCACCCAACTTGTGGTTCTTTCATTATTGAATCAGAAACAGTTCCTGATTGGGGAGTCGGTGTCCTCCCACTCAATAATTTATCTAGCACAAGAGTGCTTCTCAGCTTCACACTTCTTATATAATCTTCTTCAAGAAAATATGCATTCATACTTACGATTATTTTCTTGTCATTCGGACTACAAAAGACATACCCCTTCATTCCTTTGGGCTATTCTATAAATATGCATAGTTCTAATCGACTAGTCAACTTGCATGTCTTCTGTTTCAGAACATGTGCTAGGCACCCTCATATTTTAAAGTGGTTAATGGATGATTTTCATCCATTCCATCTTTCATATGGTGCGCAAGGCACCTCCTTCGAGAGAACTTGGTTTAGAATGTATGCTGCTGTTTCCAAGGCATATCCTGAGAATGAATTTGGGAGGGATGAATAACTCATCATTGATCTAACCATATCTATCAGAGTTTGATTCCGTCTTTTTGACACACTATTGGGTTCTGGAGTGCCAGGTCCAGAAAGTTGAGAAAGAATACATTCTTCCTTAATAAAGTCTTCGAACTCTCCTAGTAAGTACTTTCCACCATGATCAGATCATAGTGTTTTGATTTGTTTCTCTAATTGTTTTCGATTATAGCCTTGTACTCTTTGAACTTTTCAAAAGTTTCAGACTTTTGGTGCATTAGATAAACATGTCCAAAATGTGAGTAGTCGTCAATGAAGGTTACAAAGTATTCATTACCTCCTCTTGCATGGATATTCAATGGCCCACATACATCATTATGTATGAGTTTGAGGCATTGAGTGAATCTTTCACTCTTCGCTGAAAAATGTCTTTTGGTCATTTTGCCTTCTATACAAGATTCACATCTGCGTAGTGATCCCACACTTAAAGTTTACAATGGACCATCCTTTGTAAGTCTTTTAAGCCTATCTATAAATTGGTTCGATCGGTTGAGTCAGACTTCAACCTTTTACTATCCCTTTGTAAATCAATAATTACTTCAGTGTCATATATCATTAATCTATTAGTTTTACGTAAAACAATTTATTTATCAAATTTGTAGTAGTAATTAAGCAGTCATTTTTAAACATACCAATATCTTTATCAACGAAATTCAAATTGAATCATTGCTTAATTAAACTAGCTACTGAAATAAGGTTCTTCCCAAAAATTGGAATATAATAAACATCACGTAAAATTATAAAACTATTATCAAATGAAAATTTAATAGTTCTCATAGATACGGCTGATACTAGTGCTTCATTTCCCCCAACGGAAGCTGAACCCGCCCTCGTGAAGCCTTCTGATTTTCATGAACCCTTGCAGGGAACAACATATATGGTTAGTGACTGTAGAGTCTACAATCCATGAAAAAGTAGCGTCAGCCACATAACAAGCCTTCGTAACAAGTGCTATACCTTTAGATCTCAACTCCTTGAGATAGTTGGGCAGTTGTGTTTTCAATGGCCAGCGACTCCATAATGATGACATTTGTCTTTTGACTTGTTCACTTTTGTAGAGCCCTTACCTTCGCAGCTTTTGAATTCTGTTTCTTAGCCTTCTTCAGACCTTTCCTATGTTTCTTTTAGGCGCCAGAGGTGGAAAGCTTGATTTTAGTAAAGTTTGCATTTCCAGTCTTCCTCTTGCCCTTTAGAAATAGAGTCTCAACAGCTTGCAGTTCCTTCATCAGCTCAGGATGTGAGTAGCTCAACTTATTCATTAAATAATTAAGTTTGAAGTTCTCAAAAGTGTCAGGTAGAGTCTCAATGATCATATCAACTTGTGTCATGCCATCTACCCCTGCACCCATGATCTTCATCTCATTTAGATAACTAATGATCAGCATCAGATGTTCTCTAACAGGAGCTCCGGGTTTCATCTTACAATTCATGAAGCTTTTCACAACAGCCTGTTTGGCTTGACGACCCTAATCTGCAAATATTTCGGTGATATTCAACATTATATCAGTGCCAGTTTCCATATGCTAATGTTGTTGTTGCAACACATTGCTAACAGAAGCCAAGATGTAACACATGACGATCTCATTAGAACGCAGTCAGGAAGCATAAGCATCATTTTCCTCTTGAGTCGGTTCAACAATAGTCTTAAGAGGACAAGGGGTAATGAGCACGAACTTGTGCTTTTCTACTGTCAGTACGATATCAAGATTACGTTTTTAATCCACTTAATTTTCACTAGTAAGTTTGTTCGCATTTAAGATATTTGAGAGTGGGTATAGCGAAATGATTACTGAATAGAATGAATGAAACGGTGTCAATAAATGCTCAATCATTTAGGAAAGTATGATGCATGATGCAAATACTTAAATATTTAAAAATTCAATAAAAAATATTTCTTCCATGATGTATGATCAACAACAAAAGCTTGTCCTGTCTAAGGCCAATGTCCAAGTTACCTCCCATCGCATTGAGACTCCTCATGTTTGGTTAACACTTCTCAATATGTCACTACATCTAGCTTAACCAATCAACAATGGTTTTGGTCACCTTAGCCCCATTGACTAGCCTCCATGAGGGATTCTAATGTGCTTCTGTCTAGATTTTTAGCCAACGCATTGACTTTAAAGGTTGCCACGAACTAGTAGTCCTTTAAGAACGGTCCTACCTCACCACTAAAAAATAACATGGCTAGTAGTGATAGTGTTATTAGATGAAAGATTATAACAAATGTAGCCCTTAGATTGAGGAACATAACCTAAGAAAATATGTTGAGATTATTTAGGTTGCAATTTGTATGAATTGTAATGTTTTAGCAATGGATCACATGCACATCCAAACACCTTTAAGATGGAGTAATCTGGTAATTTTCCAAACAAACATTCAAAAGGAGATTTGTTTTGTAAATTAGGAGTTGGCATACGATTGATAAGAAACACAACAGCACAGAAAGCATGGTACCAAAAGTGCATAGGCATAGAAGCATGAATCATTAAACTAAGAGTTGTTTCTAAAATATGTTTGTGCTTGCGTTCAGCCACCCCAGTTTGTTCAGGGGTGCAGGGGCATGACATTTCATGTTGAATTCCTTTAGAATCAAGATAAAGAGACATGTTTTTGTTATTAAATTCACCTCCCCCATTTGTCCTAAGTGTTGGAATTATGTCCATAAAGTACGGTGTAATAACAATTTATTAGTATTAAGTTATCTCAACCATTTTGTATTACTGAATTTAATGAATGAATGAAATTTTTTCTATTAATTAAAGTGTGTTTACAATTTACTTAAGTCTTGAAACTATCATCAACGTAAGAAGAGTAAAGCAGAGGGGTCTTCCAGACAAGCTGTAATACCCATGCAGTTTATAAGGGTTATTTTTGTAATTCAAACCCTCACTCACACATATGCACTCACATACACATTGAGCCAACCTAATTTGTTTTCCTAACACGTGTTCTCTCTCCTTCATCTTCCCCAAATCTCTCCTTGCTGTTATCTCTAGCTTACCCATGTAACTCCCCCTCATTCCTCCATTTTTGCAGGAAAACATAATCATTTCCTTAGTGTGTAACTCTCATCTAATCTAAGCTTTAAATCCCTCTTCTTCGCCACTTTCTTCTTCATGAATCCTCCCCTGCAACTGCTTTCCTCTCTATTTTTATAGTTTTTCTTCCCCATCGAAGCCTCTCTATTCTTCAACTTCTTCTTCGTTTCAACTTGGGCAGTCCTCTAACATTGATCTTTGGTAAACAATTTCTTGTTTCCTTTATTTTCTTTCTCCTATTTTCTTTCTCGTTTCCTCTTTTCTCTCTCTGAAATTTTGGTTCTTCATTTCCAGCAATTTACATTCTTTTGGCATCGTCATAATATCGCCACATGTAAGTTTCAATTGGGTAATTTTCATGTTCTCTTTTCTTTTCTCTATGTTTTGTCTCTCTCTGTCTTTCCCCCTCTCTATTCTGTCTCTATCTCTCTCTCCCCCTCTCTGTTCTGTTTCTCTCTCTCCTTCATCTTCTCCTCTCTGTTCTCTCTCTCTCTCCCCATTTATGTTCTCTCTCTCTCCCTCTTCTTCGTCTCCTTCCCCCTCTCTATTCTGTCTCTCTCTCCTTCGTCTCCCCCCCTCTATTCTGTCTGTCTCTTTCCTTTTTCTTCCCCTCTCTGTTCTGTCTCTCTCTCCTTCGTCTTTCCCTTTTCTGTTCTGTCTCTCTCTCCTTCGTCTTCCCCTCTCTGTTCTATCTTTCTCTACCCCTCTCTATTCTGTCTCTCTCTCTCTCCCTCTTCTTCATCTCCTTCCCCCTCTCTATTAAGTCTCTCTCTCCTTCATCTCCATCTCTCTGTTCTGTCTCTCTCTCTCTTTCGCCCCCCTCTCTATTCTGTCTCTCTCCCTCTTCTTCGTCTCCCTCCCCCTCTGTGTTCTATTTCTCTCTCTCTTTTGTCCCCCCTGTTGTCTCTCTTTCTCCCTCTTCTTCGTCTCGTTTTTCTATTTTCCCCTTCTTTTGAACCGGTTCACCTGAACAGAACAAGTTTATTCAGACCAGACCAGACCGAACCAGTTCAGTCAGACCAGACTAGACTGAACCGACTCGGTCGGACTAGACCAGTTCAACTCGACTAAGCCGAACCAGCCCAAAACAGCAGAACCGAACAAATTCAGACCACCCGAACATTGTTGAACCATTTTAAACCATTTGATAATTTTCACCCGATGTGGTTTCCACCTGTTCCCAATCTCGCTTAGTTAATTAAATATTGTAGATATTATATGAATTTATTGTGATCTAGGATCCTTGGATTTCAGGTCTTAGTTGCTGAATTTAATTCATAGAGAATCCAAGTAAGTGGATTTACATAATCATTCGGTTCATGGGTTATAAGTGTAGAATATATAATGTAAAATTGTTTAATTATTTCTTTATGTTCAATTTTGTGATCAAGTGTTTTATTTGTTTTCCATATTATGATGAAATTATTTACCATGTTATGTATGATTATATTATTAAGTTAAACATGTATTAGTCATACTCTTTATGTTCATGAACAAGTTATATGTTTACTCATTTATATGTGATGACGTGAAATATGAATATTAATTCAAGAAAAAAAGTGATAAGTAAATAAGAAGTAGACTTAGTCATGTCCCTTGGTTATCAAGTAACCAGATTGTTCACATTATGTTATCAAATTATACAGTTGGGTGTCACCATATTCATGTTAGTGTCCTTGAGGTTCAGATAACTTTAAGTGACATCAAGTTTCAAGACACTCAATCTGTCATGTTCACGTTCATGTTACAAGTTCAAGTTGTGAAACAATTCTGGTTAGGTTGTTAATCGAGGGCTATGTCTAGTCGAGTTATGATTAAGCAAGTATAAGTATTGTCATGTAAAGGTACAAGTTCAAGTTATATGTTAATGATGAAATCGATGTGTTATTACAAGTATTTTATGTGACATGTGAACGTGTGAATTAAATTTGCATGAGTTATATGTTTACATTTATGTCATGTGAAATTCATTAGTATGTGAATTTAGTTACTGAGTATTTTTAATACTCACCCCGCATAGATGATTGTGTTGCAGATGATGGTGAGCAATAGGAGTGAGGGACTGCCATAACAAGCATGATTATGATTTCTAAGTTTAATTATGACTTCAATTGACTTCAGTTATTTTAAATATTTATGAATATTCATGTTTAGTCTTTCATGTTATATGGATTTTCGTGCTTCACTTTATTACAGTTTAATGAATCATTTATTTCAGCTTAATGAATTAATATTATTTTAAAATAAATTTTATATTTCTGCTATTTAACGTTAAAATTAGGATAAAATTAGGGTTTTTAATATGGAGAATTTCTCAAATTAGGGTTTTAATTGAATTGGGGAATTTTTAAATTGTGAAATTTCAAGCATGTTTAACCCGGGAATCGGGGAGTTACACAAACTTTTCTGAAATTGTTCAGAACGATATTCACAATCTTAGGATCGATTGGACAATCTAGTCCGATTATGACTGTTAGGTTAAACCAAAGAATACCAGTCTTGGGGCTTGTGAGTGGAGACTCTGACGTTTGACCTAGGCATATTATGGAACATGTTGATCAGACCAGCAACAAATTAGTTTAGAGCAAAACCGTTTATCTAGCTCTAAATCTAATTGTTACACCTTAATGGTATTTTTATTATTACATTTATCCTAAGGTGAATACGAAGCCTGACTTAGTTACTTGCTGTCTTTGATATGCCAAAAGAGTGAGTTCGAATTGCCGGACGATACATCGACTGTTGAGATCGTAATTCAACTATATTGGAGTTGCGTGATTGACAAATATGAAAATTCATAGTTAGATTGTGAAAGCAACAATATCACCTTATGATTTATTAATGGGTGTATGAATAAATTAACTTGACCAAGTATTCGATGAAATGAGTCATTGAATGAGACTTGTGAATTGTATGAGCCGATTCACTATTATGTCTTTATTATTCACAATCAATAAATGAGTTAAAGAAATAATAACAAGATGGATAAAACGGTAATTTTATATCCCGCTCTTGTCACTGATATTCACGAAATGGTAGTATGTTAAAATATTTTGTGGACCGTGAAATAAAAGAGTTTATTTGCACCAATAAAAAATGTAGCGCACATGAATCGAGAGTTGATTTGGCATCGAACCAATAGTGTCGTACGATGTCAGGATTAAATATGTCAGGAATTTATAGAGATAAATTCATCTGGTATTTGAATCCTATAGCTTTATTCATGTGGACAATTCAGTGTCAAGAGTAGCTCATGAGGACAAAAATAGAAGAAGTAACATTAGTTGGACCAAAACGTGTTTTGAGTCAAGGTGTATTTCCTGAACCCATATGTGATGGGTGTTGTCACTTTATTCATGAAGAGCAATTTATTGATGTTTAAATTGATTAATTTATTATTTTTTAATTATCAAATAATTAATAAATAAGAGAAATTAATTAATTAATTGATGGAGATGAATTTAAATTTATCAATTTGGATTGATAAATTTGGAAACAACATGACTCTAGGGAGATATACAATTTTTGGCAATAAAAAAGAATAAGAGGATGAATTTTGGAAATTACACGTATATGGGTGTATGTGTGAAAATTTCAAATATATATATATTTAGGTGATGGCATTAGGGTTGACTCACTAATTGTATTTTGATACAAACCCAAACCTCAATGTGTGACACACCCTCAGATAGAGTAGAAAAAAGGTTTATCTTTCCCCTTCTACTAATTGCCGCCGAAATCACCAGAAGAAGAGAAAATTTTGATTTTTCTCCCTCAGTTATTTTGAGAGCTCACACTCAGTTCCAACGACATAATTGTGAGATATATTTCTGAATCCAACAAGTGATTGTTGGTGCGAAGACTAATTAAAGTTATTGGATTTGAATATCGAAGAATGTGAAGCATTCAATAAGGATTCCATCAATTCAGAAAGTCTCCGATAGAACAAAAATGCATAACTTATTTCGACCTCTTTTGAATACGTTTATCTTAATATGCATAATCGAATGTATGATTTTAATATTTAATATGATTAAATTGGTTGATGTAAAAAAATTTGATATTCCGTCAACGAACCATTCGTGATTCAATGATTTTTCTCAAATTTTAAAACTCGATCCAACGATTGGTATCAAAGCCTTGATTTCTTGATTATGCGTATTCTGTGTTTAAACATATGTATCGTTGGGTGTTGTGATATTGACATATTTTTGTATGGTAGATTCAAAATAGTTTTGAATGTGTTTTATAAATAGATCCTGATCTATTGGCTAAAGGCGTATTATATTTCAATTTTAGAATTGATGTATGCCGCAATTGAGGCATAAGATTTTATGTAATTTATTTTTTTGCAAAAGTTATATTTTTTTAAAATTCCATGTAATCCGTCGTCGCCTCGAAAAAAAAGAAGAAGACTATTTTTCTTTTTGCAATATCTAAGTCTAAAGCAATCATAACACATGTTGCTCATATACCTAATTCTGATATTTCTTTATCTCTTTTACCCCTTTTCAATTCCTATAATTCTTCTATTTCTACCACTTCTACTGAGTCACATATCTTACCTAGAGACTTTCCAAGTGATACACATATTGTCTTACCTAATAACACGATTCCTATATCATCTATAAGCATTGATCTTCCACATATATCTACTGAACACCATAGTGTTGCTAGATCTGATTTAGTAGAATCTGCTACCCAGTGCTTGTAACATCAATCCTACTAGGAACAATCACTCTATACAGACTAGATCCAAATCAGGGATTAGTAAAAAGAGAGATTATCTTGCATCATCAGAACTTATCCCTTATGAGCAAATTGAAACAAAACCTACTCTTACACTCAGGCTTCCAAATCTCAAGCTTGGAGGTATGCCATGGTAGAAGAGTTTAATTCTCTTAAAAAATAAGGTACTTGGTCTGTTACTCATCTTCCTCCTAGTAAAAACTTGGTTGGTTGCAAATGGATTTATAGGTCAAAACATAATGCTGTTGGCACAATAGCTAGATATAAAGCTAGGTTGGTTGCTAAGGGTTTTCACCAGTAACTAAGGATAGATTTTGCCGAGACATTTAGCCCTTTTTTCAAAGCTACAAATGTAATAACTCTACTATCCCTTGCTGTTCAGTTCTCTTGGCCTTTACATCAATTAGATGTAAATAATGCATTTCTCCATGGCCACTTGCAGGAAGAAGTCTATATGAGCCAACCAAAATGATTTTTTGATTATGAGCATCCTAATTATGTTTGTAGACTGCATAAATCATTGTATGGTCTCAAACAGGATCCTACAGTGGTTTGAGAGATTTACATCTTATCTTTGTGGTCTAGACTTTATTGCATCCACTATTGATGCCTCTTTGTTTATATACAAGTCTGGCACCTCAGTTGTCTATTTATTACTCTATGTGGATGATATAATCATTACTGGCACAAATAGTAATATCATTAAAGATCTTATTAAAAACTTTAACACTGAATTTGAGATAACAGATCTTGGATCTTTCAAAATTTTCCTTGGGTTGCAGGTGCAACAAAATGCTAAAGGGATTTTTGTTCACCAATAAAAGTACATTCTGAACTTACTGGAAAAAGAAGGTCTCACCAATGTAGAACCTTGTAAAACACCTATATCTACCAAGACCAATCTATATGACAAAACAACAACTACTCTCAGTGATCCAACCTCTTGTAGAATACTTGTTGGAGGTCTTCAATACTTGACCTTTACAAGACCTGACATCATCTTTGTTGTCAACAAGGTGTGTCAGTTCATGCACAACCCAAATAATCTTCATCGTGTAGCTGTCAAACGAATCCTTAGGTACTTTAAGGGAACTTCAGATTATGGCATTCAATTTCAGAAAGGCAATTTATGCATCAATGCTTTCACAGATGTAGTCTGGGCAGGTACTTCAAGTGATAGAAGATCAACATCAGGTTACGTTATATTTCTTGGTAACAACTCTATCTCATGGTCAGCCAAAAAGAAATCAACAGTAGCTAGATCAACAACTAAACCTGAATTTAGAAGCCTACCTAACAATCCTACATAAATCTCTTTGATAAGGCAACTCCTTAAGGACTTGCAAATACCTTTAACATCTCATCCTCAGCTATGGTGTGACAGCATCTCAGCCATTTCTCTTGCAACGAATCCAATGTTTCATGCTAGAACGAAACACATTGAGATTGGCTACCATTTGAGAAAATGTAACACAAAAGGACTTGGTAGGTAGCAACATCAGTTCCTATGATCAATTAGCTGA
This sequence comes from Datisca glomerata, assembly GCA_003255025.1. Classification (NCBI taxonomy): domain Eukaryota; kingdom Viridiplantae; phylum Streptophyta; class Magnoliopsida; order Cucurbitales; family Datiscaceae; genus Datisca; species Datisca glomerata. The sequence continues at coordinate 911,557 of QANY01013727.1, read as the reverse complement.
CATATTTACCAAAGCATTGCCTTTTTTACTTTCAACTCGTAGGTGCAAACTGATGCTTCCTATTCATTCAGTATCAGTTCGAGGGGGCCTATTAGCAGTAATTAGTAGTTTATATTTTTCACGTGCATACACACGTGCATGGTAGTTATTTAGTTTCCTTTTAGTTATCCTTCAGTTTAGTTGGTTAATTTAGATGGCTTTTTTCCTTTGCTTATATACTGTTTCGTGTACTGTTTGGTTCGGGGTTAAGGAAATATATCGAGGTATTTCTTCTTCTGCATGTTCTCTCTTTTCTCTTTCTTTCTTGTTCTTCCGTTTTCCTCATCCTTATCTTTTCAAGCTTTCTGTCAACGTCTTGCATGAGGACGTGTATCATGTCAAGATTCATGTAATCAAATTTTTTTAATTAAATTAGAACTTGATTAAATAATAAATTTTATAGAAAAAAAATAATGCAAAATAAAGAGGGCGTCATGTGACATACATGATAGCTATATCGTCATTCCATGCAAAATATTTTAATTTTTTTATTGCTTAATTTAATTCTAATTTATTATGAGGATGCAGCGGTTTAAATCAACTCTAAACCTGACTTAATTAGCCAATTTTGGAACTTGTTTATTTCTTCCTTTACAAATTATTATTACACATGAAGATCAATTTACATGAGTAAGTTTTGGAAGGTTTAANATATATATATATATATATATATATAATATTATTGAGTTTTGTCTATAAATCAATAATTCAGTTCGCGTAGAGACAGTTTTCTAAAACAATTAAACGTGTGAGGATTTATCATTATCAATGTTCTAATTTAAAAAGTCTTCTAGCTGGCATAATTATTGAATCATCATCTTAGACTACAAGTGATGTAATTTAAAATTAAGTTTCACTACTACAATTTCCATTTTGACGATGGGGAATCCCATCGTCAAGAATCATTGACCACGGTGGCACAATAGTCATCTTAAAAGACGTAAAAAATAATTAAGTTTTTATGACAGGGTTTTTCACTAGTGTTGCTCTACCAACCGTCATGAATAAGCTATTTTACACGACGGTATCTGTGAAACTGCAACCACAACGGTATCCATGGAATTACATCCACGACGGTTCTTGTAAGAACTGTTGTAGAATTAAGACGACGGTGTTATAACTCTCTCATTTGTCTCTCTCTCACCTCTCTATTTCTCTCTCTCCCCCATTCTCTCTCTCTTTCATTCTCTCTCCCTATATTTCATGCTACATTTTTTTCGCGTCAGATTAGTACGAAACTGTCGTACTTGTTTTTGCACCACCATCATGGAATACCATTGTTCTAGAGTGGGTAAAATGCTTAATAACTTATGTATGTAGTGGTTGAGATAATTTGATAGTCATTCTCATTCAAGGCTGACTAATTTTGAGACTACTCATCTATTTAAAATTAAAAATAGTTAAAAAGTGAAAAAATTATCTTAATTAGTTAAAATTTTCAATTTATATGTGATTCACCGGAAAAAAATATCATATATAATCAATCTATCATTATATTATTATATTTTGATGACGAGAAATCCGCCAACCTACCATAAAGGTTAACAATATCGAGTTTTTAACTAGTGATCTTAATGTGAGATTGAGTACAGTAATGAATTAAAAGAGATAGATTAACATCAAATTAAAAAAAATGTATCCCAAGAGATTTTTTTTTACAAAGATTATATTTATTTTAGAAAAATAGTACAGATATAAATCAAGATATTAATAAGAAAATATAAATCTATTAACAAAGATAAACCAAATCTTAAAAAATCAACAGAAAATTTTAACAACTAAAATGATTAAATCAACTACAACAATAAAAAACTACTAATGAATAGAGAGAATAATTAAGAGACACGCTTATATTCTAAGAGAGATAAATAGCTAATTTTATTTTTACTGCAAAAATATGTTGATTTTTAGATAATAATGTGGGAAAATCTCTTTCAGAGAGTCAATGAAATTGAGATCTTGTAATTTAAAATCAAATCAAGTTTCAAAATGGGGCTGAGACTGAGAGAGTGGTACATGGTTTGCGGCTATACATTGAAAAAAAACGCCTCAAATAAAATCAACAAACTACTTCTAGCAAAATTAAACTAGAATGTCTCACTTCAGAATTACCAAGGACAATTGAAACTGACAATGATAAGGTTTAGAACTCTTTGGATTCTTTTTTTTTCCTCCCAAAAAATAAGCTTATTCAATTTCCAAATTTATGTTTTTGATAAAAAAAATGTTTTTGTATTTTGTCTATAAATTGATTTCAAACATTTTCTTATAAAATGGAGGATAATATTGGAAGATAAATAGATATGTTAGAGTGATAGCATGTGCTAATGCAACAATTTCATTTAGTGTAGCAGTGTTTTTCAATATTCTTATAATTAACAAGAACAACTCACTAATGAATAAAGAGGAAAATTACAAAATTTAAGACTAGACAACTAGAGATCAAACCAAACGAAAAAAAGAACTAGAAGATCATATGATATAGTGAAAAAGGAAAAAGAAAAAATTCATCAAACATCTTTTGTAATTTGTCACAGTGATACAAATATCACTCTAATTTAAAAATGATAAATAAATCTATTTTATTAAAAACTTGTTATTTTATGTGACAATCGCACACCCAACTTTATTATCACCTATCATCTATTTATTGCTCATACTCACATATCCATGAATGTATTGCATTTCTTTTTTAAAGATATTGTCTTCTATTAACAATAATCATACTCTTTTTCTTTTTCAAATGAACTTTTTTTTGTAACCAACATTTTCCTATCAAGTCAAATCATGGAGAAGATAAATCATGGAGGCCTTCTCTTACCTAGATCTCACAATAGTTTTTTCCTTAGATATCAATCTAGAAACAGAAAGTGGCAAGAAAAATGTATAATAATAATTCTTAGGACCCTAAGAATTATAAAAAATCTTAAACAAGACTAAGATTTTTTAAAGTGACACTTTTATCCCTTTTAGTTTAGGGTGAATATTAATTTTAACCTTTTTACTTTAAACAAACAAGACCATATAGTTTAGTTGGCGTCTCACGTTAGACCTTCTGTCCCTATTCTGTTAACAGAAACACACGATCCGTTACAGATTACATTATTGGTAATTAGTTACAATATATAGCAGATAATTTTACGCCATGTCATCTCTAATTTTTAACCTCAAGCCATGTTAGCATTTCACCCCTCTTTTTCCTTCTTCCTCTCGACTTCTTCATCTGTTTCAGATCTTTATCTATTTAAGATTGCTTTGTTGGTAATTAGATGATGGTGATTCTCATGCTTATTATTTAGATACTGTTATCTATGGTTTAATGTTACGTATTGTTGTAATGATTATTTATGTAATATATGTGGGCCAGCAAACTTGCTTATTTTGGATATGCGTGATCGACTTATTTTGAGCATATATGTGGTTGTTTTTTTAAGTCTATGCTCTGTTTATTTTTTCTCCTTATGAATCTTTCAATATTTTTCTTTTTCTCCTCTTATTTAATACATGAATACTGGCTATGAGTTTTTTCAACACATTATTGTATACGACGCTTTTTAATCACTGGGTCAGTCCATTTATTAAAAAAACTTTGAACACTTCTAGCAGAAAAAGTTCAAATATCTTCAGTGACTAGTATTCAATTTTTTTAAAAAAAAATTAGCCATCTGTAATCATTTGTAAAGTAGATTTTCTAGTTTCCTCATCCAATATCTTTGTTCAAATAATTCAAAACCATAGTAGCCGTTTAATAAAAAAAATATTTTTTCTTAAATATTTTTTCTTGTACGGACGTGAACAGGGTTATTGAATTATTTTTACAAGCTCAGATAGGCCAAATAAAATCATCTAGTGTGCTCCTCAACAGGAGAAAAATCTCAATTCGATCGTGGAGAAAAGTGGATTACAATTAAGAAGGAAAAGAAGTCTTTTGCAAGGGTCAGTCTTCACTGTTATCCCAGCCTTGATGTCGGAATTTGTTGTTGCACTCCAAATATATTTTATTCAACTTTTCTTTTCACAAAATTTTTATTGAATCTTAAAAAATTTATTAAACATCCATTTATTAAATTTTAGAACACATTAATTGATATATAAATATATTTTATTCAACCGGGCATCAATACCAACCCGACATCCTATAATTTTCCTTTTTGCAAACATTTTAGAGAGGAAGATTTATAGAAAAGTCAAAGTTTCAAAGCTGAAGCCAGTAATTAGAAGCCAAATGTATGAAGCCGTGAAGTCCCCCTTGGCCTTAGGAGGGCTTCCCTCTCCTTAGGGGTGGTGGGTACGTAGCTATCATCCCTATTGATGACAGCTAATCTGAACCCAGAAAGCCCACTCCCGCCGGAAAATGATTTCACGCAATAGAAATTACAATGACTTCTTAATCATAATTTCTTTAATAATAAATTCCTTAAGTACACTTAGAAAAACAACCCAATGAATGTATGTAGAGAGAGAAGGGACAGGTGGACGTATAGAGAAACAGAGGACGGTACCAAATCCTATTGACTTCCACTTATTTCATTACCAATCTCTTTCTCTCTCTCTCTCTCTCTATAGGACTATATATATATAGATACATATCAACAAGTACATCTCCATACGGACCCTACAATCCACTTATATCTTCTTCTTCCATCAGTTCGAAATTTATTTACCTCAAACAGGATTCCAAACCAGACCAATTGTTTCTTAGTATTTTAGAAAACATGGGCAGAGCACCATGCTGTGAGAAAAATGGTCTTAAAAAAGGACCATGGACTCCTGAGGAAGACAAGAAACTCATTGATTATATTCACAAGCATGGCTATGGCAATTGGAGAACTCTCCCCAAGATTGCAGGTTTCCATTATTTTATTTTCTGTTTTCCATTTTTTTTTCTTACAATATATTATATAATTTTGGATTATTTATTTCTTTTGGATTTTAATTAATTATGATAATGGGTTTTGATAGGGTTGCAAAGGTGTGGAAAGAGTTGTCGTCTAAGATGGACTAATTATCTTAGACCTGATATTAAGCGTGGTAGATTTTCTTTTGAAGAGGAAGAGACCATAATTCAGCTACATAGTATATTGGGTAACAAGTAAGTCCTTATATTTACCTCCAAATTATTTTTTCCTCTAATATATTTATTTATTTTACTACATTTTAGGTGGTCTACAATTGCTGCTCGTTTACCTGGCAGAACAGACAATGAAATAAAAAATTACTGGAACACGCATATTAGAAAAAGGCTACTCCGAATGGGAATCGACCCAGTGACACATAGTCCTCGGCTCGATCTTCTTGACTTATCGTCCATTCTAGGCTCATCGTCGCTCTATAACTCTTCTCAAATGAACATGTCACGCTTTCTCGGTGTCCAAAATTTTGTCAACCCAGAACTCTTTCACTTAGCTACTTCTCTCATGTCATCCCGACGAAACAAAAACCCTAATTTTCTCGTCCAAGAAAATCAGATTGTCAATCCTCAAATGCAAAATCAAATCCCACAAATTGTCCAAATTCAAGCTCCACTGCAACAAATTGAAAATACTCCTTGTGTTACATTTGCTAGTGAAGAAGAACAAGAGTTGATGGAGTCCAATGCAATAAGATTCATGTCACAAAATTCAGAATTAGTAAACGATTGGCAAACCAATGAAATTGGCGCTGCCTCATCAAATTTTCGCAATGACTATGTCCCTTTACCGAGCTACGATTATTACCAGCCGTCCGATCAACCAGTTACCACTGACCCTTCATCAGGTCAATTTGCTAATTCTGTGTTATCAACACCTTCATCAAATTCCAACTCAACTCATTTGAATTCTTGTAATGAGGATGAGAGGGAAATTATCAGTTACTGTAGTGACTTGTTGAAGTTTGATTACCAAGATATTATCGACGTTAATCAACTCATGTTATCGGAATCAAATTTATCCGACGGACGATAATTTTTCTCCTCTTTATCTTTTGTTTTGGTTGAAATGTGTAAAATTTTATTAGCACTAATTAATTTGTTGTTCATTCTCTCAATTAAGGTTACTGTATTAGGAAGCAATTAGATGTCGCCCTTTGTTTTGATCTCAATGGGAAGTTTCCATCTTTACAATAATTTAATATTTAAAGTCTTGACTCTTGATTAGATTTCTTATTTCTTATTTTAGTATCTTAATTTAATTTTTGCTTATATAAAAATGAGGACAAAATCTTATCAAAGATCTTGATTTTGCGTATGTCAAATGAGTACAAACAAATTCTGAATAAAATATTTGTCAATGACGTCACTGTTAATGACGCAAATTATAGGAATATAACACGAATTATTAAATTAATAGGATATTTTTAACCATTTAATTCAAGACAAGAAATGCATTTGCGTAAAATATTGTGATGATCATGATACGTTGAGTGCAGTCACTCAAGCGTTAAATTCTAATAAACTGATCAGTTTAGGATACTCACATGCATGTGCATGTTTAGTTTTGTTACACTTGCACGTCTTAAGAAGTTCATGCTCAGCAATAATCAGATACTTTTTAAGAGATGATCCAGGTTTTGAAATTAATCTTATTCATAAATTGCTCACAATCATAGCTTGATTGTAATCACATCTGAAGAAACACAAATTCTTAAATTCAACAATATAATTATTATCTTCAAGTGGAATTGGTAAGTTGTAGAACTTTAAACAATGAATAGTGTACACTGTTTTTGCATAATAATTTTATTGATGAAATTGCATATGAAAAGTAAAAACAGTTGAATCTAAGTAGCATCCAACATTTCTAGAAAACAAGAATAAAAAATTCACCGGATAATAATATGTACAAGTAAATTACACTTTTTGTTCTATAAGTTTTCTCGGATTCTCAATGTTGTCCCATTACGTACAATTTTCTAAACTACATTTTTTGTTCTATAAGTTTTCTCGGATTCTCAATGTTGTCCCATTATGTACAATTTTCTAAATTAAATTCTTGAACGATTTAAGATGTTGCAATCATCTTAAATATGCAAATGTTTTAAAAAAATATATATAATATCATTATGAACTAAGTATTATTATTTAAATATAAACATTTATAATCATAAACACAAACAAATAAATCTTAAGTTGTCTATTGCAATACTTTTCTAGAGTTAAAAGGTTTGGCAAAATTGCCGATGAACGAGAGATAATACACGGTGACAATTGTTGAGTTCACGTCTTTATTGTTTTTGGTTGAGTTCACCTCTACAATTTTTTTTTATCAACCTCTATGACTAACTGTCTTTTTCAAGTAACAATAATGATAATATCATAAACAATCATTTTCATGAGAGTATGGCAATGTGAGTTTGACAAAATTAAGCCACGTGTTCACATCTTGACAGTGATGTCAATGCGGGGACCACAAGAAAACAATTAAATCTGTTTTTTAACTTTATTGAAAATCACGGCATGGTTCTTGTGCTATTTTTGTCTCTTTTCAAATTCTTCTTAATTACTTCAATGTCAAAGCTTGACCAACTATTTATTACGTCAGCATTTTTGGACACGTGGATTAATAATACAACGGTGGGTCCCTTATCGATTTTGGAGATAACTGGTTCACGCGTTAACTAGTTGAGTGTAGGAGTGAATATTTCTATACCGATCTTTTTTACATAAAATTATCAGTTCGGTTAATTTTTTATGTAAGTTCATTCAGTTTGATTTGTCGAAATTAAAGTACTGATGTTTTGATTTGCTTTAAAATTTTGATAGTTTTCAAATCAAATTAAATCGAAACTTTAATTTTATTTATTTTTTATACATAATTTCATATCAAACCCTATCGAACCGAAAACATTTAAAAAAATTTATTTGTTATTACCGACGCCGAACTGAGAACCAAAGGACTGAACCAAAACTAGCGGTTCAGTTCTGTTAAAAATATTGCCGATTTGAACCGTGAATACCCTAATTGAGTGTCCTATGGATTTTATCCTATAAGAAAGATAATGATCTCTGATGTTGAAAAATCTAAGATGGGGTTATGTTTTGTAGATCTGAAACATTAGTTCAGATCTCAACATTTAGATCCGTCGAAAATTGAAATTGAAAAGGGATGGATCTTATGAGACTTTTTTCATTTTCTCATTTGTCTAAATTTCGCATCTGATGTGGGTTGTCTAGTTTTTAAACAAATGACCTATTTTGAACATAAATATCTCTTGTTCGATAGAATGGGAGAGAATCTTCTTCCCAATAAGAAGTGCTTCAAGTGTAATTGCATTTGACTTAATGACAGTTTAATATTGCTGTAATTTTTTCTAAAAATCATTTTAGTTGTGCTGTAAAAAAATAGTTGAAATGTAAAATAGGTAACTCTATGGTAGCTGTGTTTCTGAGAAACAATATCGATGGTAAAAAACAAGGCTTAATAAATTATGTTTAAATTGAAGAGAAATAGAAAATAAAGAATAAGGAACAAGGAGACGAAAAGAAGTAAAGAACCAGAGAAGAAGAGAAGTAGAGATAAGAAGATGAAGATATGAAATGCCTGAATATTATTAACCTCAACATAACAGAAAGGAAAAGTTAAATACAAGAAGGAAAGAGCTCCGACGGCAAGTTAAGGGAAAAGACAAAAATAAACATAAACTAACTCTTAATATTTCCTATAAAATCCCTCATCAAACTTATCCTAGGCTTTAGGACAAGTTTGTCCCATAAGAAACAAAACTGAGGAGTTGATAAAGGTTATGTAAATAAGTCAGCTAGTTGGAGTTGTGATGCCACATGTTTGGCCACCAAATCCTTTTTCACAACCTTTCCATGCACAAAGTGGAAATCAATCTTTACATGTTTTGCCCAACCATGTAGAATTAGATTTGAAGCAATGGATATGGTAGAAGTATTATCACAGTATAATGTGGGGTCTTGAGTTTGGAAGACATGTAAGTCATGCAGTATCTGTCTATGCCAACTCAACTCACCAGTAGTTTTGGCAAGGGCTTTATATCCAACTTCAGTAGAAGACCTTTCCACAGTAGAGTGCTTCTTAGCACTCTAGGAGACATCGTTGGAACCAAGAAAAATCACAAACCCAGAAGTGGATTTTCTATATGAGGAATCACCACTCATTCTGCATCACTGAAAGCCTGCAAATTGAGATTACCAGGTTTAAATAACATGCCATAATCAATGGTTCCAAGAACATATCTAAGGATTCTTTTCACGGTAGAGAAATGAGTTGAAGTAGGGGAGTGCATATACTGACAAACTCTATTTACAGCAAAGCTGATATTAAGTCTTGTGAAAGTTAAGTATTGTAGGGAACCTACAATGCTTCTATAAAGAGTAATATCAAATAGTGGAGAACCAAAATGACTATATAAGGGTGACTTGGTAGAACAAGGTTTGGCTTGAAGTATACCAACTTTAGCAAGCAAGTTTCTAGCATACTAATGTTGGTTAATAAAGATACTAACATCAATTATAGTGAATTCAAGGCCAAGAAAGTACTTATGATCAGTCATATCAAAGGTTTGTGGTAAATTGTGCACAATATTATCAATAAAGGTAGAGTTTGCACCGCTAATGATAATATCATCAACATATAGCAAGACATATGTAAGAGAAGAAGAAGTAGCATGAATGAAGAGGGAGGTATCAGCTTGAGAGCCTATGAATCCTATGGACAAAAGTCGTGTTGTGAATTTTTTAAACCAAGTTCGAGGAGCTTGTTTTAAAACATACAAGAACTTATGCAGTTTGTAAACAAAATGAGGATGATTCTTACCTATAAAACCATGGGGTTCTGACTTATAAATCTCTTTAGTAAGACTGTCATGTATGAAGGCATTCTTAACATCCAATTATCTTAAAGTCCAGCCATAGCTAGCAGCCAAGGAAAGCAAGATGAGAATAGTAGGTTTTTTATAATTGGACTAAATGTCTTCCTATACTCTAGGCCCTCGTTTTGGTGATATCCCTTAGCAACTAACCTAGTCTTGTGTCTAACTTAGCAACAGTCCCATTAAGATTATATTTGATTTTGAACACTCATTTACATCTTACAAGATTTTTGTTAGGTGGTAAAGGCATAAGACTTCAAGTGTTTTGAGAAACAAGAGCGTGATACTCAGTTTACATGGCCTGATTCCATTCTGGAATTTTGACAGCAGAAGAGAAAGAAGTTGGTTCAGAAGTTGAAGAAGCAACAACTGAACCATAGGCCAAAAAGGCATTTTTCTTAGATATACCAGATTTGGATCTGGTTTGCATAGGGTGATTGTTAGTAAGTGGAAGTGTGGGAACATTTGAAGAGGTGGTGTGAGTGTGGGCAGTGTCAATAGGTGGCTCAATAGACAAACCATAAGAGAGATCAGGATATTGAGAGGAATCAAAAGTATGAGGATGCAAAATCATATCCAATCTAGTGTGTATATCAGCAGACATATCAGAATCAATATAAGAATGATCTAAAGTAGTATTCTCATCAACAGGAAAACCAGAAGCAGTATCAACTAAACCAATATGCATACCTGTGCATTCAGTAACAGAAGAATTAGGAGAAGTGTGATGTGAACTAGCTAAAGAAGTATATGTAAAGGTAGCAGCAAGAGTGGAGTTTATAACCTGGTTAGTTGGATTACAAATAGTTTGTAAAAGAGGGAGAAGAGTATTATACCTGGTATTATGGAGATTCCTTATTATGAGAAGAACAATGTGGAGCAGTAGTAAAGGGAAAACATGTTTCATCAAACAAAATATGGCGAGTAGTACATCATTTCTTGTTAATAGGATCATAGCACAAAACACCATTTTGATCAGGAACATAACCAATAAAAACATACTGAGAAGATTTAGGTGAGAACTTGTTTTTCATGTAGGGTTTAAGGTTGGGATAACAAGCATAACCAAAAACCCTTATTGAAGTAATCAGGTAATTTATGAAACAAAGGCTCATATGGAGAAGCATGGTTAAGAGTAGGACTAGGCATACTATTAATAAGAAATGCACAAGTAGTGAATGCAAAGTTTCATAATAAATGGGGCAACAAAGCATGATGCAGCAATGTTAGCCCAGTCTCAACCAGGTGCCTGTTTTTTTTCTCTCAGCTACTTCATTTTGCTGAGGAGTATAGGAGTGTGAATTTTTATGTATGATTCCATTATCTTGCAAAAATGTTGAAAAGGGAGGCTGGTGTACACACCAACTCTATCATATCTAAAAATCTTAACTTTCAACTAATGATTTGAATCTTTTAAAGACATATAGCACATTGTTTATACATGAATTTTTCATCCTGAACATACCTAATGGTTCCACCCGCCCTGATCGGACCCCTATGATTATTTACCTATAATCGTTAAGTCAAGCGACAAGACTTGGATGGACCCTTACCGCCTTGGGAATGAATTGGAGGTATAAAACTTGGTAGGTTTAGGATGAGGTTCGTTATATCGGCTCGCCACCATGACCTCCTCAGTAGGCTTTAGATGCGTCGACCTCTCATTGAGGATGAACCTAGAGACACGTGGTAGCGTCTCATACGTTGACCTTTACATACACTTGACAATCGTTGATTGCCCATCACAAAATTAGGGTTTATCCCCCCACTTTATATATAAAGCAGCTTAATACTCCTATTGAAGGGAGATATACTTTGACATTTCACACACCCATTTGAGGGCTCTCTCTCCCTCTCCCTCTCCCTGGCAACCCTAAGGAGGTGCGTTTGCTGGCGGTTGTCACTGTCTAAGCCGCTAAGGATGCTCATCATTTCCTCCACGCTAGACCCCCATGTTCCCAAGGCTCTTTCGATGACCAGACGACTCTCCGTTCATCACCCGATGCGGTTCAAAATCCATAACTGAAATAATGGCGAATCCACTGTGGAGTCATCTGTCAAAGAGAAGCCTCCATGAGGCAGGTTTGTTGTGTATTTATTTCTTGTAATCAGTATATTTTTTCTTTTTTATTTGATTTCTTCATGAAAATTTGGAACCCAAAATAGAAGAATGAGTTTCTAGAACTTATTTTTTTTTGAAAGAATGTTTCCATTGCTTCCTTCGTCCATGTTCAAAAGGAAAAAATAATTTCCTTATATATTTGTGTATTCGGTTATGGGTTTCGTTTTACTTTGGATGGTTAAAAAAATATTGATAATAATTTCCATAAATCAGTTCCATTCTTGATCTCTTGCCATGGCTGACAGTAAAAAAAAAGACAAAGATGTGATACTTTAGAAATGGTGAAGAAAGTGGTTTTCACGTTTCTGGAACATCATTGAGGCTCTACTTGGTAGAAGAAAAACTGCATGCTGGCAAACACTTAAAGGTATTAAAAAAAGGGCAACAAGTTTGGTTGTATGTGTTTTATTCTTGGTTTAAATCTTTTAAGAAAATGGTTGAAAAGTTTGGAAACATTTGATTCATTTTCATCTACACAAAACTTCTGGTTTGTTTTCAACGAAAATGGTTGTTTCTGATAAAATGGTAAAAAAAAGAAACTAGTGTACTGATAAGCCAAAATCGAGAGGAAAGGGATTGAGCTCCCCCTCATCTCGATAGTATATGTAGAAGAGGGCAAGGAGGAAAGCCTCACTCCCCAAGGAGCTAACGATGCAGGCGTCAGCGTCATAATGGCGCTGCACGTGCTAGTGTCAGTGTCTCGGGGCAGGCCCCAAGGCGCTAAAGACGCTTGTGTGTGCTGGTCTGAAGACGTCAGCGCCTGCTGGTCTGAAGACATCAACGCCTGCTGGTCTGAAGACGTCAACGCCTACTGGTCTTAAGACGCTAGCGCCTGCTAGTTTGAAGACGTAAGCGCCTGCTAGTCTTAAGACACAAGCGCCTGCTAGTCTTAAGACGCCAACGACTGTTGGTCTTAGGACGCCAGCGCGTGCTGGTCTGAAGACGCCACCGCCTATTGTTGTCAGGCATGGGAACCCCTCACGCCCGACCCATGGGCGTGGGGAGTCCCTACGTGCCATTTATCAATAAAAAGGGTCCTAGGGACGACTATGACTTGTTTCAGAATCTGAGAATTCTCTCAGACGTACTGTCTCAAAATAGGATCTCTTCTTACACTATAATAAATCAAAAAACGATATACATTCTTATTATTTATTTGAAGAGAGGATGGATACATCAAGCCCATAAAATCGTTAGAATGATGCAGCACTCCAATCATAAGTTATTTTCAAGCTTCATTGTTATGCCTTCAACATGAGGTTAATGTAATTATGGATCCACGTCACTGAGAGTGACATGTCAAGATTGAACACGTGACGTCTAAATACACCTACATTATGCCTATGTGGCATAACGATGAACTTCACAGGATCTATGACTAAACATACTTGAAGTTGACAGTTCCTAAAGTGTAGTATATGTCTTCAGGCTTAGTGACAAACGTTTGAAGACCCTTCCTTGCCTGGGAACAATCTGGACTTATTGTCGATAGAGATTTCTAGATTTATTAATTAATTCATCACAGAGATTTATGGACTTATTATCGAGCTCATCATGGAGATATCCAAATTATCCACTGACCTATTATAGATATTTGAGATTTATCAATCAACTTATTATACAGGTTTCTTAACTGATTATCTTTTATCTGACTCATATTGAGGGGATTACCGGATCTATCATCTGACCTATCATGAGTATTCATGGATTTATCAACCCAATTATTATAAGTATTTATGGAATTATTTATTATTTACACTACCTCATGATCTCTGCCACATGAATCTAAAGGGGGCCCTATTATGCATCTGAAAGATTCTAGATATATATTTGTTATTCTATATTGGCCTATAGTCTCTACGTCATTATTAAATTTAGTCATGGTAAAAAAATGACATATTTATTTAAGATTCGAGATGAGGGGAAGATATCAATATATACATATTCCCTGTGACGTATTCTACACTATCATTTCAGTTTGGAAAATCTGCTCTCAAAACCAGTTTTCTATTTTACTTGGAGATTCTCCTTTTAACCAATAATTGAGACAACAAGAATAATGACTTGTTTTCTATGAGAATTTTATCATCCATAGCAACATTATCATTGTGAAAAGGGCTTCCGGGCTCCATAAGTGTGTCAGTAATACCACATAGTGGAAATGTTTTTTATGTTGGTTCTGCACACCAATGGTAACAGGAAAAAACAAGGTCTGGTGCCTCAAGCAGAGTATTCCAAGTCAATTGCTGCCTCGGTGATAGTAAAATCACCTTAATAGATGGGTCCATGATTCATCACTAAGTGCACCTGAGCTAACGACAAAATTACCACGAGGGGTGACTTAAGATTGTTGAGCAAAAATCACTGCTAAATGCACCCGAGGTAGCGACAAAATTACCACAAGGGGTGACTTTGGACCTTTGAATAAAAATTACGCTAAGTGCACCCAAGGTAATGACAAAATTGCCACAAGGGGTGACTTAGGACCGTTGAATAAAAATTATCGTTAAATGCATCTGAGATAACGATAAAATTACTATGAGGGGTGACTTAGGATTGTTGAGTAAAATCACCGCTAAGTGTACCTATTATAGGTAGCTTAGGATTATTGACAAGAAAAAAAGTTACCATTAAGCGCACTCGAGGTGATGAAAAATTTGTTACGAGGGATGACTTAGATTTGAAAGATGTTTAACATTGTAATTTTTACTACGACTTTTGTAGTTATGAAAATGAACTAAAACATTATGATGGGTCTGTTATCCTAGAATGCATCTAAGACATTTCAGTAAAGATTGTTCCTGAAACACATTTAAAACGTTTCAGCAAAGATTGTTCCTGAAACGCGTTTAAGAAGTTTCAGCGAAATTGATTCTTGAAACGCGTTTAAGACGTTTCAACAAACATTATTCCTGAAACACGTTTAAGACGTTTCAGTGAAGTTTATTCCCAAATACTGATTTAACGGTCAAACAAATCCAACAGTTCCTTGGCATCATTAATTATCTCAGAGATTTCATCTCTCATATAGCCACCTACACCAGCCACTTGTCCAAACTTCTCAAAAAGAATCCCCCATCTTGGGGTCCTGTCGAAACTAAGGCGATCCAAACACTTAAAGACCTTGCCCAAAATCCTTATCCATTAAAGATTCCTGACACATGATTGCGTATCCTACAGACGGATGCCAGTGATGACTATTGGGGGGCCATCCTCATTGAAGAAGATAAGGGCAAACATTTTTATTGTGGGCGTGCTAGTGGACAATTTAAATACTCTGAGAAGCATTATCATGCCAGCTATAAGGAGATCCTAGCAGTCAAAAAGGGGATTGAAAAATTCAGCTTTTATCTCAGCCCATATAAATTTACTGTCAAGATGGACAACACATCATTCCCCAAGATGCTTGATCTAAAAGGGAAAATTCTTTCTGATAAACAACTCCTCAGGTGAAGACTGGTTCTCACGCTATAAATTCTCAGTTCGTCATCTCAATGGATATCAGAATACCATTGCTGATTATCTCTCTCGACCTCAGAAAGACAGGTCCTCTTCTTCTCAGACTCTCTTTATTCTTACTCTTTCTGATCTTCACTACAATCCCACTATGCCGATCAGCATGCCTGCAACCATTTTCCCTCTAGGTCATAAACTTGATGGTCCCACTATGATCAACAATCTTGCCACAAAAACTCTGTTTTACTGGCTCCATCTGTTACTTATAAAAACCCAAATACACTCTTTCCCAGACCATTTTGATATGGCCATCCTTTATACCACAGTTCCTCTCATTAAAAGTGTCATACCAGAAGAACTCCTTTGGTATCTTTGGGCTCTTTCTGCCCTTCATTACTGTGCCATCAGATTTTCTCCATATTTTATTTACCAGTATATTTGCGATGTTGCTAATACCCATACGCACCTTATAACTCTTCTTGAACTTTTTGCTCCACTGCCATACTGGCGAAGCCAGCTTCACAAGATTCTCATCGAATACAATATATGGACAGCTCCTTAGAAACAGAGCAAACTTTTTTCTGTCTATACTTTCCACCGTGAACAAGATAAGTATGTTGATGGAACCCTGTACATGCGCAACTATGTTAATTTCTGGCAGTCCTCTCCTGCTTGGCCCAAATATGAAAAACAGTTCATGGACCAATTGGGTCGAACCTTAACACGTCTTAATGAATCCATATCCATTTGAGTCCTGAGATCTTTATCAGTTGGACACCCAATTCCAGCCTGACTATTTTTCCCCCGAGCTCAGCTAACTTCCTGTTCCACCATCCGAATCAGATGACCTCAGGATCTTGATAACTTCAGATCCACATACTTTCAGGACCCACCGTATGATGAAGACTATGCCAATCTAGGGTCTGATCATGAGCCTATTTCCAAAAGTGATTGGTAGTGCTGTCACCTGTCTCTCACTAATCTGTGTCGTGTTGTAATAATGCTAGCTTTATCTTTGCTGTCATCTTTTAAGTTTTTATCTTTTGTAATAATCATTACTTTAGACTCTTTGCTTTAGACTATTTACTTTTAGTTTTATTTTTTGTAATAATTATCGTTACTTTAGACTGTTTAGGTCTGTAGCTGCTAATTGTTTGTATGCCCCTTCCATCTCTATATAAAGAGGGTTTTCCTTTCATTATAGGCAAGAGGTTTTCAGAATAAAAATATACAAGTATTTTTCTCTCATGGCTTTCTAAGTTCGTCTTCTTCTCCTTGTTATCTTGTTTTTATGATAGTTTACTTCTGGCTGTCAAGATTCAAGATGCTCTACACTTACCGTTCATAGGGACTCTGTGTATCAGAAGCAGACTATGATTTGAGAAAGATTTTTTACTATGCTACTCTGAATTGTTTTAGTTTGATGAATATTTTCATAAGTTCTAACAGTGGCTCCCTAAAAGGATTATTGTTTTTTCATTATTTTTGTTGACTTTCTATAAGTTTGGCCATATTGCGAATTATTGTTATGAATGGCAATTTAACCGAACGGGTTCTCGTTTAGCCTATTCCCATAAATTTTCAAACACACAATACTTTCGTTGGCCGTGCGGCAACTAAATTCTAGTACCATTTCTCTTTACGTCTATGATACGTAGACAAAGTTGAAAAGCAAATTTGATTGGAAAAGGTAAATTTCATTAATCTAAGAATAAATCAGCTAAGGACAAGGTAAAGAATATTTGTGGTAAAAGTAAAATTTATTACGCTCAAGTAGTAAAAGTAATAAATTAGAGAAAGGAAGTAAGAACTCAAAAGTTTTATTTATTTGTATTCGATTGATTTTTGAGATGATACATATTCTTATTTATACATGAATTTCACAATCAGATTACAATGAATTCTCTTATCTCGTAACTAATAACAGAGAATTGATAGACTTAAAATAATAAGAAGATCATTTTCATAATCATATGATTGATCCTACAGTTCTCATCCCATATTTTTTTAGTTAAAGTGATATTTTTGGATGGTTCAGACAGCTCAATAAAACTTATGTTGGAATTAATAGGATAAAAACACAAATATGTTATAATGAGCTTTTTTTAAAGAAGATTTATAAATCAAAACGGATGCATCAACTCTTACTCCACAAACGGAACAGATTCAGGAAAATGGTTATAATAAATAGTAGCCGCATCACTATATCTACCCTCTCTTAAACACTCATGGGAAATGATATTTTTCGATCTAGGGCTATGGCTAAAAACAATAGAGTTAAAATTATTAGCTAGGCCACAAATATAAAAAATCACATTACCAATCTGAGGGTTAAGAAACTGCTTATTATTGATAGCTTCAACGAGAGACAAGCAATCTGAACACACCCTGATCCGGTCAAAATTGAAACGAGAGCAAGAATCCGATGCCCAAAAAACTACATAAGTTTCTGAATGCATCACTGAGTTCGAGTTGCAAAAATTTTGAAATCCCACCGCAACTAGTTTGCCTCCTGTGTCCCATAACACCCAGCCAATACCTCCATCATCATCTGAAATTTCTAGCAGCGTCAGGTACAAAGAATCCGTGAATTGATAAGGGGTTGGTTAACTCGAATAGAAGTCACGATCAGATCCCCCTATTTTTCAATTCGCACCGCCCAATTATACTCTTGGAATTTTTCTTCAGCCTGTAACACTATTGAACCTGGATCAAACTTCTCCCCATTAAAGACTAAATTATCCCGAGCCTTCCATATATGCCAAAGATGAAAAACAATGCAAGCTAACAACCCGTTCGGATTACTTGAGATCTTAGAAAGTCATAAATAACTTTCCATTTATCAAGCATAGAGCTACCCTACAACTGAGAAGAATGAAATCCAAATCTGCTATGGAACCAAAACATATCAGAAAATTTACAATCAAAGAAGAGATGCATAGACGATTTAGGATCAGAGTCACAAAGAGTACAAGTTGTGCTAATATGGATTCCTCTATGCAGCATATTAGTTTTAGAGGCTAAAAGAATATTTATGACTCTCCACATAAACCCATAAAGCTTTGGATAAATTTTAAGCCGCCAAATATTCTTCCAAACCGTATCGCCACTAACGGAGCTTCAAGTCCCAGTAGTTCTTTTCTTCCCCAGCCGACCATCTCCCATCATAATGCACACTAACTTATAAACTGATTTAACAATATAAAACCGCTGTTGCTAAAATGCCAGATCAATTCGTCTTCCCTCCCAAATTTTCTTAGAGGAATAGAACTGATTACCTCAGCATCACATGACAAGAAAACAGAATGGATTTCCTGCATATTCCAACCGGACCTGTCACTGTTAAGAAGATCACTAACTTTTCTAAAATTATTGTTCTTCGAGGTTATTACTGTAAAGGTATGGAGTCCAGGAACCCAAGGGTCTTCCCAAATATTCACACTGTCACCATTGCCCACTGACCATCTCAAACCTTCCTACATGCCCAGGAAGGTCTTCTACCAATCCGAGCTTTCATAAAATTTGAGTTTCAGAAATACTTGCACTTTAACACCTCATGAATCAGCATAGAGGGATTCCTTAAAATCAAGAAGAGCGATGTCAAACCCACTCAAATCTCTGAAACCAATACCTCCTTTAGATTTTGACTTAATTAAGTGGTTCGAAGCACCCCAATGAATCCCTTATTTAAAAAGTGAACTATTCCACCATTACTCTGTAATTTTCCTACTGATTTTCTGGCAAAGAGAAAGGGGAATTTTGAAGCATGACATGGCATAGTTAGGCATAGCAAAGGCTATAGCTTTGATCAAAGTCTCTCTTCTAGCTTGAGATAGGAAGCATTCGGACCAACCAGCAAGCTTGGACAAAAAATTTCATAGATGTTGTTGAACACAATAGTCTTATCCAATCCAAAATCAATTTCCACACCCAGGTATTTAGAAAGGGACTCCGCACATTTCAGCCCAAAGAAACCAGCTAGATTGTGTTTGACATTACAGGGAGTATTCTTGCTGAAAACAGTAAGACTCTTCTGAATGTTGATCTCGTGTCTTGAAGCTTTACTATACACATTAAGCAAACATATAATTGCTTCCAATTCAGCACGATCAGCTCTGCAGAATAAAAGAGAATCATGCGTAAAGAAGAGGTGGAATACCACTAGACCTCTCCGCGCAACAAAAGCCATTAATCTGCTTATATAAAATACTCCTCTCTAGTAAAAAAGACAGCACCTCAACATAAATTAGAACAGAAAGGGTGACAGGGGGTCACCTTGCCTGATACCTCTAGAAGCTTTAAAAATAGGGCCACATCTGCCATTAATATTGACTTTAAAAGCAACCGAGGAAATACAAATCTTGATCCAGTTACATCACCTCTCAGAAAAAACCCAGTCTTTCCAAGGTTTCCAACAGAAACACCCATTCAACATGATCATACACTTTAGACATGTCTAACTTAATAGCGGCATCACACTTCTTACCCCTATCGTTAGTACGGAACGAGTGCATAGTTTCATCGGCAATCAAAGTATTAGCAACAATCTGCCTACCCAGAATGAAAGAACTTTGAAATGGAGTAATTATTGGGGTTAATGCCCACAAAGCGTGTGAAGACAGTTTAATATGAAATTTAATGGAATTACATTTTTCTTTATAATTGTCTTTTTTAAATTATTGTTGAATAATTTATATAAATTTTTGAAAATTTTATATTCATTAATGAGAATATGATTTTCTATTAGTACGAGAAGATTATGATCATAGATAATGAATAAAATTGCCAGCAACATATTAAAGTATGAAATCTTTAATAAATGATTAATAGTATGGTTCACTGAGTATTATGAATGCATGTGATCTAGATCCGGATCATTGACATGAATAGACATCTTAGTGAAAATACTTTATATAATAAGATTGTATATGACATGACCGATATAAATTAATATCTTTATTAACTTTTTGTTTATCATACAAATTTAATACACATCAAGTCGATGATCATATGTAGATTTGTCTGAATCCTAAGTTGTCATAAACTCGTATACATGTCTATTAGATCTTTTGATTCACTCGTTAAAGTTTGTTTATAAAACACGCTAGTGACTTTTGTTTTAGAGAATCAGTGATGTGGATGGCTGGGAACATGATCTTACGATATTTGAAATCTAAACTTTTCTAACGGATCATATATTGCTTCTCTTAAGTGTTAATTCTGGAACTGAATGGTTATTGAGCTCAAATTTATAATACGATTATAAATTAGTCATTCACTAATGAACTAATGGTACTTAAGGATCAAGAGATAATTAGAAGAGTAAAATGATAATTTGGACAAGCTCTAATTTACGAACCAATAATTGAAAGACAGAACTATATGAAATGATTATATCAATGACTACACGAGAATATTTTGTAAATACATTATATAATCTCTAAGAGTTCAATTTCATATTCATAGTGGAGTACTAATGGAATTAATAAATAAGATTATTTAATTAAAGAGTTTAATTATTAATCTGATTTATCGGAGTTTAGGATTATAGGTTCATGGTCCCCAAGTCACCAATGTACTAGAGAGATCTAGAGTGTGAATATTTGAGAACATAAGAAAAGGACTAACTTACAAAATGAATTATCTTTCTGGGGCAAGTACAGAATTATGAGATAATTATGTGTGATTAATTAATTAAATTAAGTTATATTAATTTTTAAAAATTATATAAAAATAATTATATCGATTAATTTTTTAATTATTGATAAGTGAAACAGTATATCTAATTTGTGAAATTAGATAATATTCAATTATTATTAGATAATAATTTAAAATTTGAATCAATTAATCTGTCGTTTGTGAACTAAGATAAGTTAGTTGAAAGAAATAATCAGATATGTTAATTTAAATTAATTGATATCTAGATATTTATGTTATTAAAATAAATAATTAATTTGCAGGAATTGCCACGTGGCATGTTAGACTGCCACATATCAATCGTTGATTGAGAATGAAAAATTGACATCGACTATTGTAGTGCCACGTGACACTACAGTTAGACGTGCAATACGGTAGTGCCACATGGCACTACCGTAGTGCCGTGAATTACAATGTTGTGAGACACTGTGATATCTCACAGCACACTGTAGTGCCGTGTGGCACTGCGGTCATGCACAGTTATAGTGGGTCCCACATCAATTTTGTGATTAATTATTATTTTGTGTATGTCACTAAAAATCTGTGATGCCTAGAAAATATATATATATATATATATAT